>VZTT01030491.1:98223-116335 GCA_013400855.1 Buphagus erythrorhynchus | reverse complement strand
CCAGTCCTTGAGTCCTGCATTCAGCTCCGGGTCCCTCCTTACAAGAAGGGCATTGAGGATCCTGGAACAGGTCCAGAGAATGTCAATGAAGCTGGTGAAGGGTCTGGAGCACAATGAGGAACACAGCACAGGCTGAGCACAGGCTGAGGCAGCTGGAAGTGTTTAGCTTGGAGAAAAGGAGACTCAGAGGTGACCTTATTGCTCTCTACAGCTACCTGAAAGGAGGTTGTAGCCAGGTGGGGGTTGACCTCTTCTCACAGTAAGCTAATGATAGAACAAGAGGACATAGTCTTAAGTGGTGCCAGGGGAGGTTTAGGTTGGACCTCCAGAGGAACTTCTTCACAGAAAGGGTGGTTAGACATTGGAATGAACTGCCAAGAGAAATGGTGGAGTTACCTTGTTTGAGGAGAAACTGGATGTGGCACTCTGTGCCAAGCTGACATGGTGGTATTTGGCCATAGGCTGGACTCCATGATCTCAGAGGTCCTGTCCAATCTAATTGGCTCTGTGATCCTGTGACTGCCGGCTCATGTCCAGGCTCTCACTCACCAGTGCTCCCAAGTCCTTCTCAGCAGGGCTGCTCTTGATCAGTTTATCCCCCAGCCTGGATTGATACTGGGGGTTGTCCTGACCCAGGTGCAGCACCTTGACTTGGTCTTTTTAAACTGCATGAGATTGCCAATGGGCCCACTTCTCAAGCTTATCCACCTTGTTGTTCAGGTGTCTCAACTGCACTACTCAGGCTGTTGTCATCTGCAAATCTGCTGAGGGTGATTCCTTTGTCTATGTCATTAATGAAGGTGAATAACAATGGTCTTAAAAGAACCTAAAAGTCAACATGAAATTGAAATTTTATTCCCTGAAACTGTTCAAGGGGATAGAGAGCGATACTGTCCTTGCTCAGAATCCTTACTATTTAATTTAAAAATATACCAAAAGGAGGTATAAACAGAATAATCTCACTGTTTTACATATTTGCAGACAATTAGCACTGACTGCTTAAAACTTTTTATTTATGACATACACAGAATTTTTAAGAATTCTCATAGTCCTCTGTGCTCCCATTTAATATACTTGCCATCCTAGAAAATGCCAGTGATATGTCTCTGAGTATTCTTTCTATACTATTTATTCCTTTATGCATACAGTGAAAAAGATGGACAAATTTTTGGAATAGGTAAGTTGTGAGATGGCACCAGTGCTGAAGCAGCTGAAAATGGGATAACCCAAGAGTATAATTCATGTACTGAAACAGGAGCAGATGTCAAAAGAGACAGCTTGTCTAGTTTGTTTGGATGATGATTCCCTAGCATGTATTGACGGAGCAAGATTGTCAGACAGCCTGTTTGTGAAGTTCAGTGTTGCCTGTCTTAATCATTCTTTACAGGGAGGTGACATTTTGTTGCAGGCAATTGTAGAGTGGAATTTTTGTGAATTGTTTAAAGTAAACCAAAACTGTCCTACCAAGCGGCATTCTTTGCAAATATCTGAAGTCCAGTGGAAATGGCTTCCATTTTGACTTCTTTAAATTGAATGGGCTGTCCCATCTGTGCACTGTGAGCAGAGGGATGTTCTGTTCACTTCCTCTGCTGTCCAGACCAGGATGATTCAAGTGACAATGGTGGCAAGGATGAGGACAACTATTTTAGACAGAATGTTGGGTTAACTGAGTAATTTAGAAAGTATTATACATCTGCTACATCTAGGGACACAGGCTTGTTCATGATGCAGCTTCTGTTATAATGCACTTTGAGAGAAAAAGGAAATGAAAGATCTGAAGAATCTGGGGCATTTAGTAGTGTGTGCAAAACACAGTTCTACCTGGCTGCTCTTGGTTGGTAATAATATTTTCAACTTTCTGCTGTCTTTTGCAAGTAAACTTAAAAAAAAACAAAAACAAAAAAAACACCCATTCAGCTAGCAAATTGATGTTAACGTGTTAAAGGGATTGAAGTTATCCCTCAGGTTTTGTGAATCCCAATGAAATTAAGGATCAAGGGTCTTAGAATCAAGGATTAGCTCCCTTGCAGCAAAGTTAGGAACAGAGAAGACTCCCTTCTAAGAAAATAAGTTTTGTAAAACCTTGTCTTCACAGACAGAAATTTAGGTTTTAAGCTAACCTGACATGGCATATATGCCTACTCACTTCCCATAAATAATTTTCTTGAAATTTGGCTACCTAACTCTTCAATTGAGTCTTTCAGTAATTCTTTCACTAAAATACATTGCCTCATATTTTTTCATCTCTTGATGATGTGGTCAGTCCTGTTTCATCTACAGAGTATTCTGCTCACCATTTCCCTTTCCTTTATCCCAATTTTCTGAAGGCCATAAACCACTGATAATGGCATCAAGTTTCTTCCTTTTCATTAGAAATATTTGTGTTTTATGAGACTAAGATTATTCATGCTCAAATTGTTGAATTCTTCTCTCCTCCTCCTCTTTCTGGTTTCCAATTACTAGTGTGCTTTCTATTTAATTTCTACTTCTATGCACTCCTCCCATTATCCTTCATATGAGCATTTTCCATGTCCTTGAAACAACCTTCTGCCTCCATTGTGCCAACCATCAAGACTCTCCCCTTTCAAATCCATCCTTAACTCACATTATTGCTTTTCACCTGCCAGTGGCCATTTCTCTATATCATGGACTAGTAGACCTCTCACCAAGGGAATAACAAAACCAGAAAAAGATAAATTAAAACACAAGATTTGCAAATATTATCATCTGTTATTATTAAATACTAACTCTCCTGCTCAGCATGATATGCCCTTCATTTTTGCATTTTCTCTCTTTAGAATGATGCAGGTAAGTAGGCATTGCCTTGTATTTCTTCTTTTGTTTTTGTCTCTAAAAATGATCAATTGATGTTGAAATCAAGGTTTATACTAGCAACATATCAGGGCCTTGAACTGAAAAACTGTGAGGTCAAAACCTTTGTTGTGCTATATCCTTACTAAGTGAGATATATATTTCATTCAATATACAAATAATAGTAGCAGACTGAATGAAAAGACCTTCAGAGGTTAAACTTAACATTGGTAGGAAATCTGTGAAAACACAGGTGTTTCAACTACTGGTGTTTTTGTGCCAGCCATGACATATGGAGCAGACACCAAGGAGATGGAACTGAAGACTATTGTTAGAATACATCAGTATCATCTTGCATTTTGAGCACTGCAATCTAATTTACTAATCAAATTTATATCAGTATATGCATGCTTATGCGTAAATATAAGATGAAACAGCCACATATTTTTAAAAGATGACATATTTTTATTTGCACTTAATTTTGCACTTCCCAGAATTTTTCTGTCTTTTCATATTGCCTTATGGTGTGTTGCTTGACTCCTGTTCTCTGTAAGTGTGAAAAGTCAGGAGGAGAGTTCACAGCAGGTTGATGGCCTGGAGATTAAAAGTCTGTCTAAGGACATTTCAAAGTTGTAAAGGTATTATTCTCACATGTACTTATTTCTTGGTGAGTGTGAACAACAGCTACTCACCAAGCTGGTGTAGTGTGAAATAGTTTCCTGTGAAATGATGTGCAGACATATGCAGAAAGCCACATGTACAGCACATGCACAGACTCATCCCTGACTTATGATTAGTGAGATCCTTGCTGATAACTGAGTTAGGAATGACCAGTGGGGCATCCAATGTTTTAATTACCCAGACAACTCTGTGGATTTTCCATATTTACCAAACTAAAAGCATGATCTTGTCCTGATGCTTTGAGATTAACACACTGGAAATGACCTTGACTTCTCAGCAGCAGTTCTCTTACTAGGCCAACTGCAGACAGATTTTGCTGTGTGTATGGATATCCTCTATACATTTCTTTGTTTGACAATACCTGGGATAAATTCTCCCCATGCTCTGCAAAGGTGAGTTTTATTCTACTAAATATTAAAAATCATTCTTGGTCAACCTAAATACATCAACTAAATTAAACAAAAAGATGTTAAGTCTTTCGAGCAATTTTCAAAATGAGCAATAATATGGTTGTAATAATTTATATCTTGCTATTATGGGGATGAATATATAATATAGTGGAACAGCTACTGCAAATAATTTGCTTTTATTTCTTTTAGAACAGTGAATAGGACACCAGAGCAAGTGGATCCAAGGATTCTGACAAAGCCTGCTCAATCACAGATGCCTAGGGTGACTGTGACCAGAATGAGGGGCCTTTTCAACGTGCCCAAAAGTGAGCTCTTCCTGTCCTACTGCTGTATGCCAGCACAGCCACACCTTTCTGGTGGGCCAAAAATTAGCGTGACACATGCCAGAAATGACAATAAGAAATGAAAAGGCCATATGGAGCCATTGCTGCCTGCCAGTCATTGCAGTAGGTGGCAACTGGGACAGGAGACGTATTGGAACAGGCTCCATGCATTAGGGTACTGAAAGAGTAATGCAAAACCTGGATGTGATTCCTGGCAAAATTTAAGTTATTTCTCTCTAAATGTTACTTTGCTCAGTTGTATCATATTTATTATGCTAATAGGCTTATATTAAGGATATAAGGAGTTTAGCTCTGGAAACACAACTTGGTTTTACCACAACTGGTAAGTTGTGGGGTTTTCTTGGAATAACATTTGGTGGAGACACTTAGTAACCTATGCATATTCTTCAGTCACCTGAAAGTCAAGCACTGAATTACAAATAATTGTGTAGACTTTCTCTGAAGACATTGAAGAGAGCTAGACAACTACAAGAGAGTGGTCTTTCTGTCCTAACAGAAGCAGATTGGGTAAGTTGTACTTTAGTGGAGTTCATCTCTGAAGTTCTTGTCCTAGACACCCGATGAAACATGCACTAGGAAAGCTGAATTCTCTCCAATTACTACAGTGACTGATTAGACATAACTAATGCTCAGAAGAGATTAATCCAACTCCTAGTAAATGCTTTCTAATCATGAACTTAGGGAACTTAGGGGGATGTCTCAGTATTGTGAGGTCTTTTGAGATAATTCTTGGTTATTATGCATGAAGAATAAATTCAGAAATGCAATATAGGAACTAATGAGATTTAAATGGAAGAAGGTATTGCATATAAAATTTATATGCTGAACTCAAAATACAGACAGATTCAATAATTTTGTTACTTCCATAAGAATACCTTATCTTACACTGAACACACAGTTATTATAACCAACAATTTTTGATTTTGATTCCTAGTGTACATATTTTATACTGCTTTGCAGTGCAACTGCCAGATATCTTTATTCTTTTGGGCTAGCAAAACGTTTTCTTATTTAAGAAATATTTTTTGTGGAGATTTTCTGCATGTTCCCCGTCCCTTTCTCTCTCTCCCTTCTCATACCTGATCCACTCCCTTTCATTAGCAGAAAGTTAAAGTTTGATACTGTTGTCTTGAATGCTAAAGAGTTTAGCCATAATTTCTGCATCAGTTAACATGCTAAATACATATTCTTCTAAATACTTACACATATGTGATAAAAATAGAAACTCAGTCTTTTAGTTGTTTCAAGTACCCAGTGAGGTGTTTCTTGAAGATTTTATGTAGGAAGACTTCTGTGCATGAAGCAAATCACAAATAATTTCACTCTACACAGTTTTACACTACATGAGTACTGTACTGTTCCACACTTGCTTGCCAGATGTCCCACCTCAAGCTCTAACCTCACACCTTGTCCTGTGCAGCTCAACCTCTGCAGAACTAGCTGAGTTTCCACATTTTAGGAGATCACACTGAGAGCAAAGCACTGTTCAATTTGAATAAGGCTGCCAGCCTGTGATACTAAAAAGAAACTATTGCTGGTTGTTCAGCTGTAACCTAGATTAAGCCAAGGAAGATACAAACCTAAGAGAGAAGACTGAAGTTCTTACATGACATTCAGCAACCTCCAGGTGAATGGCCCCATCCCTGCTGCTCATTAGCACTTTATCAGACAAAAGAGCCAGACTGCAAAGAAGGCAAGCATGTCTCAGAATAAGGCTTATGCTGGAAACATTCTCAGGAGGAACAATTATTTATCATGTGGCCCAGGTAAAACAAGTACTTATAACTTCAATGCTTATTTTTCAATTTAAAGTTATATTAAGGTATTGGCACCCATGCAGTCTTTTATCCATCCATCTATTTTTCATGTTTGTTTGCTCAAGAGAATTTCCCTAAAGAAAAATAGAAAGACAAAAAAAGGCTAAAATGTCCAATTTAGTGAAATTATCATTAAACATGATTGCCATTATCTGGGTTTGGGAACAATTCTCACAAAAAAATGGATCCCAGAGATATTAATCATGACTCATGTAGTCTCACCATGGTCTCACCAAGGAGCTCCATGTCCAGGGATATGTGATAGATCTCCCTTCCTGGAAAAGAGGGAAGTTTGTACTTTTTTCTTGCTTCCTATTCAGTCTTCGTTTTATTTCAAGAATTAGCAGTGAGTAATCTGGATTCATCTTCCTCCTAACAACAGCAAAATTTGTTGACCTGACCATACATTATTGGCAGATTGCTCCATTATAAACATAATTTTCATTTGTCACAGTGACTCAAGAAAGGGGTGATATTACTGATTTTTTAGAAGAAGCTTCATGGGAAGCGTGGAGGCAGGGCTTTCCCCTTTCCAGCAACTTGCAAGGTCACTCTACAGGATCATAAAGTCATAAAGCAATTTAGGAAAAAAAATTAATGCAAAAGGCCACCTATCTGGTCCAAAGCCCTGCTCAACCCAAGACTATTTGCATCAGGCACTGTGTCTGGGCAAGTCTGAATTCACAACTTCTCTGTAACTTGTTCTAGTGTTTGACCTCCTACACGGTGAACCATTGTTTCCTGGAATCTCATTTCAGTTTTCCTTGTTACAGCTTGTGCCTGTTGCCCAAGTGTTGCCTCTGTGCTCTGCTAAGATCTGTTCTCCAGACTATGTGTGGCTGAACCTCTCTGTAGAATGGGTGCAGTGCTGACCATTTGTGCACTTTAGTGTCTCATCTCACAAAATGTGTGCAAAAATTTCCCCATTTTGGAGAAGGAGGTGAACATGTTAATTTCCCTCCTACTATTTACCACCTTCATAGCTTGCTACAAGACTAAGGCAGAGGAAACACAAAAACTTTATGGAATTCTTTATTCGTACTACAGAACATTCAGTAAATCTGTTGTTTGAATTCTTCATTGTTGAAAACTTTTGTTCCAATTAACCTTTTGTTTTCCTCTTCAATATGCTGTTCTACATTGTGAGTAAAAGCTATCTGTAGAAGCAGTCTTCTGAACTGGAAGGTTCTGTGAAATATATCAGCCTGTGAGAACATCTGCAGAAACCTGTTCTGTACCTGGTTCTGGAAAAATGAAATGAAAAAAGAGAAGATGAAGAAAAGAGGAGAGAGTATGAAATGTGGCAGTAATTATCTGCCCTCTGAAAAATTGCATTTAAATTATGGGTGCAAGACTCTACTCAAGCAAAATCAGTATTGCTTTAATTATAATTATTTCACAATTTATAGTTATTTAATAGTTTTCTAATTAATCAATTTTTATATACAGGTTTATGTCTCATTGTATGTAAACAGTTGCAGTTAACAAAAATATTTGGTCCTGCTATCTGTAAAGAACAGAAAATTAGGCCCTGAAGAGAGTCAGCTCATTGTTGTTGAATTAAATTAAGCCTATTGATTAAACGTTCATTTTGTGGTTGGGCTTTTTTGGAGGCATGAAGTAGTCTCATTTAGTTACACTACAGCAGTAAGGGGAAGAATATTTAGGGGAAAGGAAACTGCCTGTTCTATTTAAAACAATTGCTATATACATGTTTTACAGGAGAATAATAATAACTGAAAAACAGTCACACAATTATAAACTAGAAAGAATATTTTTCTCAGATGTTTTGGTGATAAGAATTTCAAAAATATTGCTTGATTGACTTCTCAGAGTTCTACTGGAGATCTTATATCAATCCTAGCAGTCTCTCCCTTGCTGACAATGGTCATTTGAAGGACATGAAGATCTGATGTTCATAGGTCCTTCATGGTTCACATGCAAATGCATATGGTTCACACACAGCGTCAGTGGATGTCACTGCAAACACACTCCTCTTAGCATCTCTTTTTCTTTTCTCCCACACCTCTTCCTCACTCTCTAACACTGCTGCTGCATCTCCTCCTCTGCCCTCCACTTCCCTATTTTCACATGGAAAACTGAGTAACTAAAATGTGTGTCAAATATTTATTGTCCAACTGAGAACTGCAAGAGAAGTGTGTGCTGAATAACTTGAATAACTTTTTCTAACAATCTCTCTAGTTCTTAAAGTAAAAATTGGATCCCTTTTTGGATAGTTTATGTCTGCATATATTTCTAGTAAAATGAGCAGTTCTGTGTCATCTGCTGACTAAACCATGCAGTGCAGAAAGGCATTTTCCTTACAGCTTTGCTGTTGTGGCTGACTTAGGAATAATTTTGCTGTTGTAGATGTGGAATGGAGAATGCTAGCTGACCTAGCCTACTCCATAAGGCTAAACTTCCACCAGTGATGAGGAGAGAAATAACATTCTCAGATCCATTTGTGAACAATAGACAATTTGGTTGCAGATCCTTCAGAAGTGCGAAGATACTTTTCACCAACAATAGTGATCAGCTCCTTTCTTACATCATTTTATTGCTTAGCCATTTGTTGGTCTATATCAACACAGATTGACAAAATCATAGAATTTTATGGGACAATGTGAAAACTCATTTGCAAATTTTATTGCAGTCCATCATTGCTTGCATTCACAGTCCAGAGGTCTTCCATTGTTGTGAATAACAATTGGGAGCAATTTCTGGCTATGGTCACTGTAGGGGTTGCAGTCTTCCACCGACAGGTGTTCTTTCCTAATTGCTTCCATTAGTTTCCCTTTATTGCAGGGCTTCATCACCCAATGAAAGTAGTGTTTCAAAAAATACCAGACCAGATCTATAAGCTCCAGTGTGTGGCATGATAATCAATATACACTTCTTGAGCCCAATCTTAGTAAAATGATCTAGTCGACTTGCAGAACTTATTTCCCAATAAAATATTTATTATTCCAAATGCAATATTTTAAATGGAAAAAAATATTGGTGCAGAATTTCAGGCAAATATAAGTACTTGCCAACATTTCTGTCAACAATAGCATGGCCAGCAGGACCAGGGCAGTGATTGTTCCCATGCACTGGGCATTGGTGAGGCCACACCTTGAATCTTGTGTTCTGTTTTGGGCCCCTCACTACAAGAAGGACATTGAGGCACTGGAGAGTGTCCAGAGAAAGGCAACAGAGCTGGGGAATAGTCTAAAGAACAAGTACTGTGAGAAGTGGCTGAGAGAGTTGGGGCTGTTCAGCCTACGGAAAAGGAGGCTCAGAGGAGACCTTATCACTCTCTACAACTACCTCAAAGGAGGTTGTAGCCAGAGAGGGATTGGTCTCTTTTCCCAACTACCAAGAGATAGGACAAGAGGAAATGGCCTCTAGTTGCCCATGGGGAGGATTAGATCGATTATTAAGAAAAATTTCTCACTGAAAGTATGTTCAGCATCAGAATAGATTGCCCAGGGAAGAGGTAGAGTCACCATTCCTGTGGGTATTTAAAAGGTGTGTAGATGTGGCATTTAGGGACATGGTTTAGTGGTGGACTTGGTTTGTTATGGTAGTGGTTGGACTCAATGATCTTAAAGGTATTTTCCAACTAAAATGATTCTATGATTCTAAGAATTGAAAATATGCTGACAAGAGAAGATATGATTCCCATTGGGAAGTAATGAAGCTTCTGACCCGGTAATCTCACTGCACCATAAATCTTGATTCCATTCTAGATCAAGAACCTTCTTTTACATCACATCTTTGCCTGCTTTGAATCAGAATCTTACATATTTTATGAAAAAGAAGGGTGCACTTTTATTTCTCTTTCTTTTCTTACTCGATGAAGAATTAGCACTGATATCAGTGCAAAAGTGATATCCTGCAGATATCAGGACTTCTTTCATTTTGCATTCTAGATTATCTGAATTTTGTTACACTGCATAGAAGTAAACTTGGAACAGAATATGCCTTTCAGGCCTTTTGCCATTTGAAGTGATACTCAATCCAGAAAGAATATAACTTTTTCTTATCAGATCTGAGATTATATTTGCAGAAATTGTATTTATAAATAGCGACAAATGTCCAGTTGGCATCTTCCATAGGAACTAAATAAATTCAGTTGACAATTCTTAAAAATGAAAGGCCCAGAAAATCATTGTATACCTTTTTAGCATATTTCCCCAGAACAGAAGTGTAGTTTGACCAAAACCACAATTACATAACTCCATAGTTGCAAGGAATTTCTTCAGAAGTGCCTTTCTGCTGTGGTATTACTTCAAATATACTCTTCAGTGACAATTTTCCATGAAAAATAAAGAACTGGTTTTGAGTGATTTCACTGCACCTTCAAAGAAAAATATCTCTAAAAGCACAGAATTTTTTTTTTAAGATAAATTGTTCTTCATCATTGTCTTTTTACATCTGTTCTCTCCCTGTCTCTCTTTTTCTTCATGGTAACATAGAAGTTGACCATAATGTACGACACTTACCAGCAGAAGGATTCAGATAGGAGAAGCATAAAGTTCAAGAAATGTAGAAACCTGTGCCGAGAGCTGCACATCAGCTTTCTGATTTCTGCAGACTTTAACCTTTTTTTCTTCTCTGTTCACATTTGACTCATTCTTCAAAACTGATGGATCTCATTGGTTTTATCTGTCATTTACCTTAACCTTCCTCTCTTTTCTTTAGTTCTTCCTTAAAGTGCAAAACAATTCCTCAGGCTTTCCTTGTTGTTCCCATGCGAGCTGGGAGAGGAGAGAATCACACAACTTGGTCTCAGAGGCAAAAATCAGTCCAGCCAATACCAATGAAGCCTTGCAGGTGGAAATGTATCAAATCAGCAGCAAACCCATGAAAGCAGAAATGAGTCTCTGTTTTGCAAGCATTTTTTTAGGACAAAACAAAATTTCTCTGGATCAAGTTCCTGTGGACCTTTTATTAGTTTTCTGGCAAACTCGCAGATGACCTTCCATTGGCATGCTTGTGGTTCTTGTGCCTGGACCAGACTCCATTGGTGGGAGAATTCCTTGCAGAAAGAACAACAAGAAATTATCTTTTTCAGTCAATGTTATTTTCTCTCTTTGCTTTAGACACCAAATAACAGAATGAAAAACCTTTCAGACCCCTTATTTGATTCAGCTGGTGTATATAGAAGTAATCCAAAATCCTTATTGGCTGGTGCCCTTCCTGATGTAAACAGGATGTCTCATTCATTGTGCTATTACTGTGCCTGCATATTTTTGACCAGGTTCCTTGTTCCTCAGCATCTCACAACTGTGTTGGCCAAATGTTTAGCCAGATGAGAGGATGAATTGGTCTGGAAGATTCATAAAGAACAGATCATGGCTATAATTTCCCTATAACTGCAGTGAATTCAAGTATATCCTATTTTCTAGTGGTATCCCAGAAACAATCCAAATATCAGCATGATGATATTAATTTGTAATATTTTTTAACACACTCATTTACACACATACACATACTCTCTCCTCTGGTTTTGGGCATTCAACAGAACAATATGTGTCACTGAAGTTTAGAGCCATTCCCTTTATCCTACCTTCTGGCTGTCTCACCCATGAATCACAGACACACTTACTGATGGAATAGATAAATCCTCCAGAATGCAAAACCCTGCTTCAAACTTGCTCTCCTTTAAATTAGCTGGCAGAGACAAGGGTTTTTTGGCAAAACCAATGTTAGATGTTGAAATATTTACAACTGGAAACTGGGGTGTTTGTACACGTTTTAGAGAATGACTTTGTAAAAAGGTTGCACTGCAACATTTTTCTGTCCAGTCTATTTTTGGTACCAAAACCAGCTTCTCAAAAACAAATCTTCATTGCAGCTAGTGAAATCAATTATTCATGGATTTTTATTGCATAGTGAAGTTTTCTGGCTATTTGGGCCCAGTGCTTGTAAGCTCATCTGTCTGTGCTCTCACATTTCAGTTTTTGCTCATTTGCTTCTGTAGATCTGTGTTCTTTAGAAGGAGCACATTTTGAAAACAAAGAGTTATTTACTGCAAGGAGTTAAAACAGCAGACAAAGCCAGCCTAAGAGGTTGCATACCACACTGCCCTTCCCACTTCAAAAGAAAGGGGGATTTGCTACATTTGGGATCCCTTTGGGGGAGCTGCTCGCTTGCATGGGTGCTGACTGGGTGAATACAAAGCACTTTGGGGCAGCATGCAGAGGAGTTGATGTTGATTTGAAGTCAATGGACTACCTGTTGGGACAGCATAGGTGACCCCTCCTCCCACCACTGGCAGTCTTACTGGCATGGCAACAAACTCATCCTTTTTATGCCAGAAGCCATGATCTCATATTTGTTAGGTATTGGAAGCAGTCAAAGTCAAAAACACTCCTACAGTTTTGAGGACGCGAGGATATTATTCTACTGCTCCGCTTCAGCCAGTTATGCTGTGCTGCTCTCACTTACTACCTCCTGTGCCGCCACCTGCCAGACCCAGCCCGCCTCATCCCAGCGCCGTCTGGCATTGCTGGAGCGTGAGGGGCATGGCCTCCCCGTGAAGGTGGAGTATGCTGGCACCGCAGGCCAACAACCCTTCACTCTTCAATATGGCTGGCGCCCAGGGTCAGCGCAGGAGAAGGGTTTTTTTTCTGGTTCAAGTAGCTCAAACAAAAGCCAATTATTGCACATACGACAACTCTAACAGTGCTCCCTGAAAGCAGTGCTGTGATGGTATGGCAGATCTGCCCCCAGCACAACGTTGGATTGGGGAATGTCAGGTTCACCAGGCAGGTTAAGAATTTAGGTACTGAGCCTGTCTTAAGACACAGCATAAATCAGATGTCTTTTCATTGTAACCATGGAACTGCTCCATGATGTTTGCATTTGCGTCCTAACTTTCATTTTTCTAGAGCTGGTAAGCATAGGTCCAACAGGTCTGAGGGAGTTTTTGTCCTTTTCTAGGACAAAGCCCTGCTCCCCCTCCACAGTGAGGGTAAGACAGCATGGCAGGGCTCGGGCAGGCTCTGCCGGGGAAGAGCATTGCGGGCAGCAGCCTGGCAGCTTGTGGTGTCATGGTATGTAGCCCATACAAGTGCAGAGAGGCAGATTGGCTGGCCCTCGCCTCGCCTGCTGTGCTGAGGTGTGCTGCCACCGGCTCAGTGGAGTGGGGGCCTGGAGGCTGGACCCTCTCCTACACCAGCCCCGTCACTCACTGCCGTGGCCACTGTCCAGATGGACACTGCGTTACGCAGGCTGGAGATCAGGCTTTGTTCCCGCTGTCAGGACTGTGGAGCCCATTTTTCTGAGGAAGCAGCTTTCAGATATTTGGGGTTGTGCCAGGTTCTGATAATCCAGAAAATCCTGAATTTAAGCATATTCCTTAAATTTAGTGTTCCCTTTACCTTTCTGTGCAAGGCTCCAAATATTGCCCTAAGAGTAGGAGCACCCTATTTGGCAGATGGTTTTTTAGGTTCATGTGTGACTTTGGTTTTAAAATATATTAATTTATTATAATGTAAAATTATCTGCCTGGGGGATGTGGGATGTTGTTGGACTACAACCAAGTATTGGCTTGTAGCCTTCTAAACCAGGGTGCTAAGAAATAAATCCTAAATAGAAATGGATGAACAGTTTATGTTGAAAATATATTCAACAGACTTCACCCTTCTTTTCTAAGGGCTTTCCTCAAAACAGTTGATGTTTTCTAGATCTTTTCAGCACATGAAATGCTGTATCTTTATACTGCAAACAGCAAAAGTTATTTGCTAAATTGCAAATTATTTGAAATGTCTTTTCCCTCTTTGGGGGCTTCATTGTCTTGCATTATTCCTACTCTGATCAGATGAGTAAAAAATTCATAGACAAAAAAGGCATTATTTATCACTAGCTTCTTAAAAGTGGCACTCATATACATATATAGCTGAACAATAGTACTTTTATGTATAAAGAAATTACTAAAGGATATGGGTAGGGAAAACATGCTAAAAAGCTATTGTAAAATGATTAATTTGAGTTTTATGCAAGCAGCACATTCTTTTCCTTCCAAATAATTTTGAAGTGTACTTTCCACACCTTGCAGTCGTTTCTGAAATTTTCATTTTCACTCTACTGACCCATGGACACTGATGTCCTGAAGTTTTTAAAAAAGATCCCCAACAGGTGAGGATTTAAAAACATATAGATTTTTTCCCTTCCATTGGTGGAACAATGGACAATGTACTGTTCTGAAGTAAGATTATGATATTGGCTGTGATAAGTATGACCTCTCATAGGTTTATTTACAGAATTCGTCAGACTATTTTAGCATGTTTGCTTAATTCTAATGACTTTTTTTGGTTCAGTTGCTGCCAAGTGAAATGTAGGTTTGTGTAACATTGTTACATTACTGATGATGGATTTACATGCTTGTAACTTCTGCAGATCAATGAGGTTCCATTGTGCCACCCCATTTGCAAACACCAAAACTAGATGAGCACTTGGTTTTTTAACATCACAAACTTTGCAGTCCTAGAGCGCTCCCACAATGGGAGGTATTTAAAGCAGCTTGCTACATCCACTTGCAGTTCATTGACCTTAAAGGATCTTGTCATGGGAAAGCCAGTCTTCTTCATATTCTGCCAGTCATAAAGTTGGGAGAAAAAGACTGAGGAAGAGACATAACATGCAAGCAAAATTGATGGACACAAACTAATCCAACTCAGTATTTGATGTATTTCACATTGATTGTTCCCTTTGAAAATTGGAACTGGACTAGAATGGTGTGAAGGTATAATTTAAGGCATTAACCTTGACCTTAGTTGAATTGCAGAATGATCATATTTATGGTTACAGGGGAATCTTTATTTTAATTGGAAGTTATCAGAAGGAATATGGGATTTGAAAAGATAATCACTACTACAGACTACTACATTGAATGTGCTGATATTGACTCAAAAATTCAGTGATTTTGACAATGAGCATCATTACTACCTTCTTAACAACACTTGTTATGCTTACGGAAAAGTCTCTGTCTAAATCCAGAAATCTGCCATGTTATGTTCCTGTAATTCCATCTTTACAATTAGTTTTTAACACAGTGTCAGCAGAAGAATGCCCGTTGACAGTGACTAAGCAGAGAGAGTCTATTTTTTACACAGCAAAACATTTTCATTTTTTTTATTTCCTCACCCACACTATTTGTCTCTTTCCATCATCTGTAATGTCTCTTCAGAAAGCCAGGCTGTGAGCTGTCTGTGGCAGGCACCCATTTTTTGTTTTCTGTACAGGTAGGTAGTTTAATATAAATAAATAATAAAAGGTCTTTGAAACTCCTCAAACAACAAAACTTTTAATGTATGTAGTGAGACTTCTGCTTGTGTGTGAACAGGTTGCATTAAGATTCTGGCTACAGATCATTTACATCGATCTAGAAACCCATGAAAAAAGTACCACAGACTTTATTCATGCTGAGTTGAAAATTTACCCTACCAAGCCCCCCTGTTGTGGACTGTCTGGAGAAAAAAATCCCAATTACTGCAGAAAAGGAAAAGAAGGACTATCATCTTCTGGTAACACTAATGGCAGCAGCATAGTTACCTGCTTGTTTGTCTGCCTCAGATGGAATTTCTAAATTTATGCTTGACTACCTCAAAGATCTTGAGATTAATAATCAAAAATATTTTGATTGCCAGCTTTATTTCTTGAGATGTTGCAAGAAGGCATTAAGTTCATATAATTAACTAAGTAAATAAACAAGCCAGGCAATTATATAAAAAACCTTAGTTAAAAGAGACTACAGAAGGATTTGACAGATTACAGGCTTCTAAAATTGTCATAATCACTATTAAAACCTGTAATCTCATTAACATCAAAGAACTGAAACGAAACTGAACAAAACTGGAAAATCATCCAAAAAATCATATTTTTTTTATTATAGCCTGCAGTACTGTTGTGAAATATAAGAGGGAATAAAGGAAAACAAGAGTATTTTGGAGGAGGTTGATGAAATGAAATCTGTGGTGAATTATCTTCTGCCTTCCTTTCTAGTACTAACAATTGAAGGTCTCACGTCTACTCCAAACTAATGTTTGTTAAGAGTTCTCTCATGGCATACAGGAGATGTATCCAAATGATGAATACCAGTAGTACTAATATCTGAGAGGACTGAATGGCAGAAAATTTTCTCCATTGTTAAAAATCCTTCATATCTATTCAATGATTTTTTAATGTAAAATTATTGTGTTAGTACACTCTTCTTGTTTACATCAAAATCGCCTAATAGGTTAGAAGCACAAAATCAGCAATTTTGTTCTTAGGCTTTTGTCTAGGGTAGAAGGAGCTGATGAGCTTAACTAGATTGTATACTTCAGTTATTGTTGGTTTTGCAGACAGAATTGTGTAATTTTCAATGAAGATAACATCTTTGGGTGGTTTTAGGACATTTTGTCACCCATGATCCTTTTACAATATTTACAATATTGTAAATATTTACAATATTTTGAATATTCCATGTGTGTTTTTTAAAGAAAGACAGGAGCTTTCTACTTGATGCAAGCAGTTAGTATCTATCAGTAAATATATGTTTCTAAGTAGGAGAGAAACCCCAACAGCTGACCTCCTCACAGCAGCTAACTGATTTTCAAAGAATTTACCTGCTTCTTAGATTGCAAATCTGATTATATAAAATTTTATTTGAAAATTTGAAAAATCAAAAGAGTGTGTAAGATGTTACAGAAGATAACAGATTCCAGGCCTGCGATCCTTCAACATTTGATGAAGCTGGCATCTGGTAGTGGATAAGAATACGAGAATTCTATCAGGAGAAAAAAACTCTCATTTCAGATAAATGGCATGCTTCAGATTAAGACTGAGGCAGTGTCAGAGGCATCATTGATAAGATATACACATTTTATATTCAAAGCAGAAATGCAAGAGGGAGGTGATTACAAACAAGACAGGAACATATTCATACAGTTAATTATGACTTCTGTTGCAGAGAAGTTGCTTGCTCATCTGTTTAGACTTGTCAAAATCAAGCTCATGTGAAGGTTAAGCACAGAGAGAAAGATAACAAGGCATCACAAAACAACCCAGCCAGGACATTTGATCGATCATTCCAGAGGATCTTCTGAGTCTAGAGTATGAATGGTAGAAAAGCTGTAGAGATACTACAACCAGCTTGAGGGTTAACAGGGAAGCATCAGCAAAGACTGCTCTCAGATTTAAAAAAACCAAGGACAGACACCTGAATGTACTGTAGAAAAAATGAGTAAGAAACCCAGTAAATGCAATCTCCTGTCTTAACAATGGACTGAATATTGTCCTAAGTTTTTTCTGAATTAGTATCAGAATTGCAGGTGCTACCAAAGCTGTCTTTTTCTCCCGTTTTTTCAATAACCTTCTGCTTACAGCTCTCTGCAGAATACATGGCTGTGTGTACATGACTATAATTTAAGGCAATGAAAAAGGCACTCTTGGCCTCTTCTTGGACACACAGACTTACTCTTCAATAGGTGCAAAAACCAGATTCCAAACACCAAGGAGTTTGGTCCAATGAACAAATGGTGATAAGCTCCTCCAACCTCAACACCACATGATGCCAACTGAGGACTGGTGTGGCTTTGCTCCAGATCAAGGAGGTGATAATAACTGCTCCCACTCATGCCACCCTGCTCACTGTGTAGGCTCTGGTGTATTGTGACCCACAAGAAGACCAATGTTTTCCTTGCTTCCCTGAGTTTCTCTGGACCATATGTCAATGCTTCTGTTCTGGGTCACCTACAGCATCTGAAGTTATGGGCACTGCTTTTTCTCTCAGGCAATGGAAGGCTTATGTTCATTAACCCAGGATTGTTGTGTTCAGTTCCTGTAGTGGGGGTATTACTGTGTTGAAACTGTATCCTCCAGCAGCATGGGTGGGAAATATCAAGAATCAGGAATGATTCTTTGAAAACAATTAAGAAACATTTTGAAGCAGGGTTAGATGTGCCCACCATCATGGTAAAGTCTACCTTGTTACTGTCCCCATTAGTCTGATTTAGAGAGAGAGAGAGAGAAAAAGAGAAAAAGAGAGAAAGAGAGAGAGAAAGAGAGAAAGAGAGAA
>VZTT01030491.1:68791-98184 GCA_013400855.1 Buphagus erythrorhynchus | reverse complement strand
AGAAAGAAAGAGAAAAAGAAAGAGAAAGAAAGTAATTAATGAACAAAATGAGCCCTATATTTGCATGCATTTTTTTAAAAATGGAACTGGGCACTATTAAGGCAGGGCACTGCCATTTTGACATGCCATGTGGACTCTGGTGTAAAAAAAAAAAGAAAAAGAAAATAGTAATGCATATGTGTGGCAATAATCTGCACATGACTGGTTGCTGTAATGTGCACTGCTGTACTGCCAGCAGGGAAGTGAGTGATTGCCTCTCGCCTACACAATGGCCACTGGCTTTGCCTTGCATGGTTTTTCAGCAGAACAAATAAGGCGGGGGGTGAGCAAGAAATCAGAACCACTGCCTGACTCCTCCAGCTTGCAACCCTTGAGCCTGGCTTAAGAAGTCAATAAGAAGTTTTCTTGCTTTTAAAACATTTTAAGTGGTTTACTGTGCCCAGGGAACTTGCTGGGCATGAGCTGAATGGCAACTACTGCCTTTTGCTTTGACCTTGGTGTCTTTTAGCCTAGGTGGTGAGACATGTGCCACAGAAGCTGTGCTCATCAGGAAAGTTTCTATTTGTTTTGCTAGTCTGGTGGCTCATCCGGAGCAGTTTGATATTCAAATGAATCTGTCAGAAACAAGAGTGTGGTGCTTCAGCTCTTGCTCAGGCCTGATGACATTGATTTGTGAGCATACTGCTTGACTACGGGATGTGTGACAGATAAATTTTATCAAAATTAAGGCACAATTAAACATTTCATCTTCCTAATTACTGGCTGTAGATTCAGCCTGATGACCATGTGCTGTAAGAAATCAGCGACCATTACACATTTTAATGGAGCACAGCTGTCTTACAGCTTGGTAATATTTGCACAGTGCCACAGAACTGTAATTTATGATAAAAAGAAAAAATGTGTATTGGCTCTTTTTTGCCAAAATAGATTAAGGATTCATATACTTTAATGAGATTTGGACCCAGCCTTGGATTATCGTTATAAATGATTTATGTGCATGTTGGTGGACTCCTGTAGTTTTGAGTTGATTTGTGTTTTGGTCGACCAATATGTAATTCAGTATTTCTTTGTGTGCCAGTGTTTGCATTCTTTCCTGTCTCCATTTCAGTTTTATTTTTCCACCATAACTGAGCAAGAAGGGCAAGTGGCAAGGTTAAGAAAGTACCAAGGCGTATTTTCCAGGAGACTCCCTCACAGCAAAACTCGCTCCTGAAACCCCTCCCCTGCTCCCCTGCTCCACATCCCAAACACATAGAGAAGAGAGGGGTGGAGGTCAGGGGATGTGGGTGACACCAACCTGGATCAGGGGTACTCCTGCAAACTGGAAAGCAGGGCACAGGGGAAGAGATGCTACCTGAACCCCTGCTTAGCCAGAGATCTGCCTAAGCATTGCTGTATCTCAAGGCAGAATATCAAAAACCTTTCTCCTGCTTGTTTAAAGCATGACCTACAAAAGGATGTTTGCTCACCCACTTGATATTTCTCCTTTTCAGTCTTTTTTTTCCAGAAAATGCACTGCTTCTCTGAAGGATGAAGAAAACCAACAACATGTGTACCCAAAGTATAATTTTTGGAACTCCCTTTCCTCTTCATTCTTTTCTTCACTCGGTTTGTTTCACAGATTATTTAGAGTGTGTGGAACAGGGGAAATTATGAAGATTAAATTAGGTGTTTTAAATATACACATACCTATATATATATACACACATAATGGCTGTTTTTGTTCATGTTTTATTTTTACATTAAACTTAGTGAACCAAATTCATACTGAGTGAAACTACCTAGATTTCCAAGGTGTCATGCCGAAGTCCAGAGTTTGGCCCCATATGTTGTGAAAGCCTGACATCCATATGCGTAGATGAATAGAGAAACTAAATCCTAATTTTCACCGTAAAAAAAAAAAAATCCTGTCCAAGCTTGATTTACTTCAGTGTTCATATGCTGGAATGTTTCATACTGTACCAGGTTGCATATGCTTGCACACTAATTCTCAATTGCCGTATGCAGTTTGTGACAACCATCTGCTAAGACCTCCCTTAGAGTTCTTTCTCCCACTCAGCCCAGCTGAAACAAAAATATGGACAGAAACAACTTCTGCAGGGAGATGAAAAAGTTAATAGGGGACTTGGAGTTAGACTGTGCATCTGATTTGAATTCAATTACTCTTACAACTTATGCCCTACTTATAAAATATTCCTGAGGTGTAAAACATTAAATATAATGGAAAACTGTAAAATAAAGCCATACTTCCTTTGACAGACTTGACTGTGCTGGAAAGGTAATGCTAAAATGTGTACACACAGTGCATGTGTTAGCTAGCCCTCACTAACAATTCTAAACCAGCATCCTAGATTAACTGTGCATCACACCTTATCACATTAAAGTACCCTAAAGCAGGAGGGGGATGAGTGGTGAGAAAAAGAGGGTGCGAGAGAGAAGGAGCTGAAAAATGTGCTTTCAGTTTCATTGACAGAGAAGTAATTCCTTTTAAGCCAGTCTCATCAGAAACTCTGAGTGCTGGGTGTTGTCTGCTCTAGTTCAAGCTAGAGGGGGAAGTGAGAGATCAGAGCATCTGAAAATCAGGTGAAGGAAATGACTAGATGATGAGCAGCTATAGAGAAGGGGGTTGTGGGCTAAGGAAGTGAAGTTTCACTTCAATACAAACAAAAACAGGAGAGAGTTCAAAGGTCCAAGTGGCCTGCCCCCAAACAGGACTGGTTATGCCACAGCTGAGGAGTGCAGGTGGCAGTGACAGCAAGTGAGTATTTTGCTAATCTGTTCTTCAAAACTCCCTGATACAATAAAGTTTATCCAATCAGATTTTTCCATTTCTACCATGTAAAGCCTTATGTTTCTTCCAGTAATGCTATCTGTCATGGAAAAAGGTGGTGACAAGTTTTCCTAGTGCTGCTCCTCTGCACATTTTCTGAAGTCCTGATAGTGTAGAACACTGGTAAAGATTACTCCAGGTGTCTTCTGGGCAATAAATCTCTACATGCCAGTATGGTGTTCATCTAATTCATAACAGCATGATGATTGAACCTGTATGTGGTTCATGAGAGCAGACTAGTGCCCTGAGAGAAGAACGAAGAATTTTGAGGTGGCAATCATGGGTCTTGGTCTATACTCTTGTGCTGTCTTCGGCAGTTTTTGAGTGTAATCTTGAGCAAAAAACCAGTCCCAGTGGTGAAGACTAGCTATTCAGAATTAAAAGGGGTAGGAAGGAAAAGGGAAAGGAGGAATAACTTTTGATATGATGAAAAAAAACCCACACCTGGAACCCATGTTTTGCTAGATTTTTAAAGGCAACAGATCAGGGTATTTGGCAAACACAGCATTCCTAGGCCAGATTGTCTTAGGCAATAACCTTAGGCTTTAAGGCCTCAGTAAGGCATGAGTTTTTTGCCCTAGAAATTGTAGGGCTGCACATGTGTAAACCTTGAATCTGAAATGAATTTGTACTATTTTAAGAGGATTTATTTATTTTAAAAGGCTGGCATATTAAGTTATATATCAATCTGTTCCCCATTGGTTATTATCTTAACAGCTACTCTAAGTTGAACCTATCAGTTTTAAACACAGGAACAGCAGTAAATAGTACATTATGATATTCCAGATGGAGCACTTAAAATAAATTGAAATATTTGTACATTTGAGAGTTTTCTACAGCACCACTATTATGTCATCATTTTCTGTAGGTAGTGTAAAAACCTCTTATCCCTACAGCATTAAAAAGTTTGAAGACATGAATGAGTGGAAAACTGATGACAACCAAATACTCAGCCAGACCTTTTGGATGCAGAAAATGTTTCAGGATTTGATGCAGCAGTAGAAGTGAGATAAGTGTGTACCAGGGTCTAGAATCTTGTTTCTCTTTTTCTGGGTTCTTCTATTCATGCCAACTGCTGGAAATATCTATGAGGCATATCTATCTCATCTTGAACCACCTATTGCTGACTCAAGCATGTGGTGCCTTGAGGGGTGTCTGCTCAAGAAGGAGAATAACTACATTAAATGGAATCAGGGAATAGGGCAGCTCTAGTGACCCAGGATTCCTGATGGAGCAAAGATCCTGAATTCAACTGAAAGTTGTGTGGCCCCTCCCATCACACAGTATAACTGATATGCTTTGTTTACAAGCTAAAGGGGAAGTGAAGTCACACTGAGAATTCTTCCTCTGCTGCAAAACTAGCTGCATGTGCTTTTGAGGGACTGGTGCTTGAAGTAGGGAGATATAATTCCCAATTGAGCTGAGAGATTGAACTGCCAAGCCCCACATGTGATACCTATATTAATTAGTACATGGGTTAGTATTGCACAAATACCCACACAGAAGACTTGTCAAATCTACTTTTTTCCCTCACTTGCATTGCTTAAAATGTCAATGCTCATCCGCTGCACAGAGTTCAGCTGCTGTCCTGACTGTAGGTGCTCTAGAGGACCAGTACCTCAGCAACTTGAGAAACACAGAAGCAAATTATCATGTCTCTTAGTGCATGTGTGCTTGCTCCCTGGTTCACTGAATAGGTCAACTTAACTTTCCATAAAAATATATCTCAGCATACACTCCAGAACAAAGTGAGGAAGATAGGACAAATGCCAGAAGATAAATCATGATGGTGCTAAGTCATGCAAGGAGCCTTGTATGTCATCACTGGTCTTGCCTACAGTTGAGTTGGCTTTAGAGCAATAGGTTCCTTGGAAGATGGTTGGGAAAGATATTCATCAGGCCCAGGAAACAGTACTTTTATTGCATGCAAATACACATTACTTGCTTTCTACTTTAGTTTTTCTTATTTCTTGAAATCCACTTCCTACCCTGGGATGTTGTGGTCACTTTTCAAGTAAGATACAGGCAGCATATGTAACAGATAAGCTGTAGCACTATACAAATGCTAAGTGTTTGTTACTCTTATCCCTACCTTTAAACTCCAGAATCCTGGGCTCCAGGAGGTGCTATGGGTGGAGAATGACAATTGACCAGTTGCTGGTATTCCTTAATCCATTTGATGTTATCCTACTGCCCAGCAGCTATCTCAGATGTTGTTAAACATACAGTGGCTAAAGGTGCAGGTTTCCCCTTCTGAGCTGATGAGGCTAATTGGCTACAGTCTGTATACCTGTAGTTTTTCTGAAGTCAGAGCTGGCTCCATGTTTAAACTTCTGAAATTATTAAACTAGTCATTAGACTATAAAGCATCCTGATGCTGTCACCAGGTGAGTCCCTATCTCCTGTTAGTCTTGTGCTCTGCTCAGTTAATTCCACAACACAGTCCATGCCAGTGGAGATATCCAAATGTGATTCTTGTGCTCCTCGGGTGCAATATAGGGGAAATGGGTAAGCTCACATCTCTGCTGAAAATGAAGTGCCATGGAGATGGCTTATGCAGAATCACGGGGTAACTTCCTTGTTCTTTCATAGAGCTAGCACCAGGTACCTCCTCTGCATCTCAGCCAGGTTACTGCATCTCAACCAGGGCCAGGGATCTTCAGCTAGTGAAATTCTTTTTAACCAGGAGTACATGTACCCAGCTGGTCATACAAAGAGATTTGTGTAATGTCTTAATTTGTGTAATTCTTAAGAAACAGTTAATCCTCCAGAAACTTTCCTGGATGAAGTCAAGCACAAAAGGGCTTTCCTTTTGTAAGTGGGAAAAAGAAATCAAAGCTCTCCACATCCCCAAGGACAGTTAGTGAGCCCTGGCCAATAGAGGTCATAAGAGTGTAGCTCTCAAATTATCAGTCCAGTTTTTCTAGCTATTGGACTATTGTACACTCCAGGTTTGTTCTAAAATGATGATATTTATTTAAAGGCTGCATGTAAGCTATCAAGATAAAAGCAGTGCTGAAATGAATCATAAAATCTACAGTTCATGGAGCCTTGATCCCTAAGTTTGGATATGATGACAGCAACCCTTTAGTTTTCAACAGAATTTGCACTTATTGACAATAGTGTGAACTGCTGAAAGCAATTACCTGTACATTGCTCTGTATGTGCTGTGAAGAAGTGTGCCACAGGATGCCAATGTCCACATGACTTGGTACCTGTGGAGAGAGTCACTACAGGAGCAACTCGATAACCGAAGGTAAAGAAACCTCTGACAGATTAGTCCCTCTTACTCATAGGTGTTGCTGTGACAGTATATCAATCTTTTTAAAGTAATGCATTACCATTCACAGATCCATGGGCTGCTTCTATACTTCCATCATCATGTCCTTGGCCTTCAAAGTTACAGCTGATGGACCTGCTGTCAAGACTCAGATATTTAATCAATGTGACAGCATCCTACATTTTTTGAACCCCAGAGGCCCTGGAAAACTTTAATGCAGCTTCCAGGTAAAGTTCAATCCACATGGCTGAGTCCCCTGAAGTAGTTTCTGCAGACAACTCCCCTCCCCCATATTTTAATATACCCAGTGTCCTTTACATTTGAAGAAAGTGACGAGCTCAGCTTGAAGGCCATTTCTATTACTGCAATAGGAACATGTGCTTTACAGAGCTCCGCCATCCACTAAGAAGTTGGGTGCAAGATTTATGGTTAAACCTCTCCACTTGGAATAAACAGTTAGAACTTTTGACAACAATGAGATTCTCTCTATCACAATCATCAATTACCACACACATGTGTGAGCATTTGTATCCTAGAATATGAAGAGGAACATATTTTTGAGGAAAGGAAAACATGTATTAACATTTGATGGGTACAAAAACAGTTTTATTGATAAGGAAACATCCTGTTGCTGAGCTCAATTACAATGTCCATGCACTGACACAATTCCATCACAGATCTAAAATTATTCAACATTGTTATAACTATGATCAAAAAATTATGCTAAGGCAGTAAGATCACTTAAGAAAGCCATCATGGACTTGGAAGCCCCTCTGCTTTCTCCAGCTATAGCATCTGACCTCCCAAAAGACAATCCCTCTTATTTCTTATCTTGCTTCACCAGGATAAAATTATTCCCTCTCTCTCTTTATATGTGCACATAAGCACGCACACAAGATCAGAATCTGGCCCAGAATTCTTTTGTTCACAGCACTTACCAATGAGTACCAATTATATGCAACATAAATAAATGCTAGCCACATTATAATATGAATTTCCTTTAGAAGTGAATGTTCCAGAATCCTAATGGCTGCATTTTCTTTGTCTATTTCAGTTTTACCCTTTACATGCAACATTATTAGATATACTCATTGTCTAACTTAAACAAGTAATGTCTATAATAATAGCAGAAATCAGTTCACTTATAGTTAAGTAAAATGATATATGTCAGATATGTCAATGTGATCTGTGTAATACCAAAAATTTAAACAATGAAAAATAACATCAAACATGAAAATCCATTCATGCCAGTCATTAGATTTTAACTATGCTTTAGGGTTGTTAATATGAAGACGGGGAAGACACTTCAACTGACCATGCCTAATGCAGCAAGCATGCAGCAGAATGAAATTCTTTATTTTCTCAGTACTCAATAAAGGGAACAGGAGCATTGCCTATTAAACTATAACACTTTTGATGAAAAGGTTCTTTAGTTCCTAGTCCCTTACTATTGCTCTATCCAGAAAATTTTACTGCAGGTACTATGTTGCATAAATAAGCTGACCTGTCAGGTTTTTGGCAATTTATGGGGCTGGTCAGGCTGTACATTCGTGCAGTTTTTTGTTGCAATGAGATGTAATGGCTTTTCAGCGCACCATAAGCACAGTTGTGACCACAGGCTCACTAGTGTCATTTTGTGTGCAGTAATGAAGCCTGACGAGTGGTCTCCTGCTTGCAGATAGCCGGCTGTTGTCCTAAAAATGCAAACCATTGCCTCAGGCCATGGAATCAGGAACAGGCAAAGGACAGTGGCACAGGCATGGCTCCCCACTGCTCACCCTCCCTTTAGCACACTGTACTTGGATGCAGTAGAATAGTCTTTACCCTTGTACATAAGGACACAATGAGAGAAAGCGATAAAAGCAATTGTATGAAGGCCATGTTGGAAATCGGGTTTTGTGAAGTTGAGCTGAGGTTCAGGGGAAAAAATATCCGTTGCCAATACATTTTCCCCCATGCAGAGTGGGTCTTTGAACAAAAATACTGATCATCATCACAGTTTCCCTTCCTTTTTTTTTTTTTTTTTTAATCTGTATAAATATTTGTGCAGATATGTGCACGCATGCTTATTTATATTTATTTACATTTTGAGAATATGTACTTACACCCACACTAGCACACACGTAAACATGTATACATGTATACAGAGAGACACAGCTAGCAGGCACAGCAAATCACAGGAACAAACCTCACTGCTTTTTTTCACAGCTCATGAATATTCCACGGCCCAGGGAGGCCAGGCATGCACGGGGGTTCACACTTGCCATGGCCCCATCACAGATCCCCCTCCTTGCTTCATCACCCGAGGGTCACCAAGAGAACCACTCCGAGCTGGGTGGGCAGCACAGCTCTGGGAGATGGCTTGTTTTCTGGAGGAAAATGAAAAATAGGCTTATCCTGAGTCAAACAGCAGTCAGGCCTCACCCTAGAATTGTGTGATTTGTGGTTTAATTAAGCCTCTTTCCATACACCAGCCATCATGGAGCAGCCAGGGTGCTCATGACAGGGAACTATCTAAATTCTGTAACCTGGAAGGTGGTTGGTTCTTCAGGAGGGCAGGAGCTGCTTTTGTGGTTTCCACATGCACACCCAGTGTTTTGTAAACAACTACAGGCAAAGGAGATGGGAGCAGAAGTCACAAATCTGTTTCAGTTATAACCTCATTGCCATATCCCTTCTCACTGTTTCATAGCTCTCTGGGAGTCATCCTTCCCTGCAAACCTTGTCACGTGGTAGGAGGTGTCTTTGTAAAATGCCATGTTGCAGGAGAATATGGAGCCCAAGGCTCTCACCCTTGTCTTGGCTAAGACCTTTCCAATCTTTATCTTCAAAATATTTGCCCTCTCAGCTCACAGAGTGCAAAAAGCTGCAGTTTACGTGGGTTTTATGTGCAGAGATGGAGCTGGGTGGTGCAAGATGTGGAGAAGGGGGGAGGGAAGATTGGGGATTGCTTACGGGTATAGTCCATCAGCTGCATTTTTATCTCAAAAAGTGAGACCCTGGCCCTCAAATATAAAACTTAGAATGCTTCTTTTCACATTTCTTCGCTTCTGGAACAAGAGGAAATATTTGGTGAAGTATTAGATCTATTGCAAACTAGCAGTTCATCACGTTATGTGTCACAAAAATGTCAAAAGCAAAAGCAGAAGTTTCCATTGTCACAGTCAGCAACGTGGCTTATAAGCCACGTTGTCTTTATTTCTTAATGTGTAGCTTGATATTGATATTTTTGAAATGTTAAATATAAATCAGAAAACATACAGAATGTACAACGTTGCCTTGGGAACCTTTGCTTCCTTTTTTTTTTTCTTTTCTGAAATTTTATGATAGAAACTCTGCAAAGTTAAGGTAGCATTAACTCAATCTTTGGGTATATATAATACAAAATGCTTGAACTTCTGGGACAGCAGCTATTTCTATGGATACAGTATGTTGAACAGACATGGAACAAAGAAAACCAAAACAGTTGGTTCTCTGCTGTCAAGGAAACAAGCTGCTCTTTCTGCTTAAATATCTCTTACCAGAACTAGGAGGGAAAAAACCTCCAAAACACAAGTTTGTACTTAAAATGAAGGAATCTGACTTTCAGGCCCTGGCATAAATGTATTTTCAGATGTTTCAGTAAGGGATGTTGTTATGTTTGCTATAGTTAAATCTATATATCTCCCTGAAAGCCCCTAAGGTTAAGGTTACTCTTAAAGGTAAATACTAAACATTTTTTGAGAACAGTAGGAGTCCAGAAGGAAAGTGCGAAAACATTCTGCAGTGTTCTGGGCTTTGTGCTGCATGCAGATCACTTACTCAGATTAAATTCTGTTATTTACACTCCTGTAATTCAAACTACTTTTAATTTTATTTTTTTTTGCTCCTTTTCAATTATTAGTAGTTCTGTGGTTTAAAATAATTAAAACTAAACTTGAAATTCATTCACAACACAAAAATTGTAATAGGTTTATTTCTTTCAGAAGTATTTAAAGGTGTACTGGATAGAATTCATCTGATAAACAGGTTAAATGAAGATGCACATACATGTTCTATATGGTACTTCCAATGTACAAATGGCATGGGAGAATGCAGATACTTGGAAACATGGCTAAGGTTACATGAAAGAAGGTGACTACAGGAAAAAAATTACTCCAAGCATTTTTAATATCTTGGAATTACCTCCTGGTGAGTGACATTCTGGTTCTGGTTGGAATAAGCTTCAACTTGAGCTCCTGCACTTTAGTGAAGGACATTGCAAAATACTCAGAGAAGCACAACACCAGAAAATAGGTCTCTTCTAAGACAGAAAAATATCCTAGGAAAAGACTGTGATCTGACACATGCCAGTGAAGCTCATGGCCTTTCTGGACAAAGTAGATCCAAAATGCCCAGCTAGATTTGAAGCACATGCATGGACACAAATCTTTGTCTATTCACAGCACCATTTCTAGTTTGAACCAGGAAGCAGAAATGAAGCTGAGGACAAATGATGTATTTAGCTAAAGTTATCTTTGTTAATGGGCTATGTAGGCTTTCTCTGGCAGGTTTTGTAATGCTCCAGGTGGGCTTAGACATACAATGCCTGAATACTGAGTGTCCTCCCAGCAATGAGTTCTGTCATGCACATCCTTAGCTCCCAAAAATGGAAAAGGTACACACATTCAGACTTTACCCTTCTGTGAACAGAAGTGTTCCTGAGGGCTGGGACCTGCAAAGGAACCTGAGTGTGTAAAACAATCCTGTGTCTGGAGATAGCATTTGCCTGGGTAGTTAGAGTTTGGCCCATTGCACACAAAAGGTTGATTTTGAAGAAAATTGCCATTAAAATCCCTGCTCCTTATAAAGAATGTCCAGAAGTAAGCCCTTTGCCTAGCTATTCTTGTTTTCCATATTAGCTTTGTTGGTCTTTAGGCTAAAAATAGTTTTTAGAATTTTTTTTTTTTAGAAGAGGTTGTGAAACATTTTCAAAATCCAGCCCTTAAAGAGCTGATAGATTCAAAAGGCATACTCTGAAATGTCATTGAAGTTGCTACACACAGCCCCACTAAAGTAAGAATTACAAATGAAGATCTAGTACTAACCCATAATTAACTTTGCAGTGCCTTATTTCAATAAAATTCTTATAAAACTCTGTATCTTTTTTTCTTTGAATTTCCTGGGTTTTCTTACTTTGTTTAGACATCATTGTAGCAGAAAAGATGAGTGGGTTTGGAGGGAGGGAAAGGTTTGTACACTTCTGAATATTTGAGCTGTGTTTAATCATTCTCATGTGTGAAATCCTTTATTAAAAAAAAAATCAGTTTATCTGATACTTACTGCTCTTTAGTACAGCACAGCTTGGTAGCACTAGGTACGTCTTGTTGAAAGTATGTCCATAAATATGTCCCTTGCAGCACAGAACAGCTTGTTAACTTGGCAATCCTCAGCAATTTGCTTTGAAAAGTTTGCCTCAGTTTTGATAGTCCAAATGTAGGGCAAAAACTCAAAGTAACTTTTTTAGCTAATTTTACCAATTGACACTTTCCTCCTAGTTTTAACTGCCTGTTTACTAGAACAAGAACTACAACACTTCTTCTTCCATATTCAATTAGCCTTTTTTTCAATGTTTTATTTATTTTTAATAGACTGGGACTATTGATTTTCTGTTTCTCTAACATATAATGTAAAAAAAGACCCCAGGGTCCATTATCTCAAAGAAATATTATCCTATTAACTTGAATTGTGCATAAAGCTGGTGCCAGTATTATATAGGGAATGGTATTGCTATGATTTTGCAATGCTTTCAATCTAAAGAGAATTGCAAAAGTGAACAAATGCTACGCATCCCTATGTCATAGAAAGAATAAATGGGGCACAGAGGGGAGAAGTAAATTGTCCAGTGCCCAAAGGCTAGAAGGAATCAGCAGCATTGACAAAAAAATCCAGATTTTTGCACACCTTGTGCTGTCAAAAATTTCTATGTTCCTGATTTTTTTTTTTTGGGGGGGGGGTGTTGTTTTTTGGTTTGGGGTTGGTTTTTGGGTTTTGTTTTGGTGAGGGGATTGGTTTGGGGTTTTTTGTTGTTATTTTATTAACACTTCCAGCTAGCTTTTCTTGGATATCCTTTTTTGTGGAAGAATGGAAGTAAGATGTCTATATTATTCCTATACTAAATATATTAGGTTGGCTTATTGGAGAAACCCTGAAGTGAAAACTCTTGACTGTATGTTCTGTTTTAACCACATGGAAACTGTGATTGGAGATACTTCAAAGTGGGTTACGATGGTTAACTAAGTGAAAGATAATATCCCTTTGCCATTATTGTCTAGTAGGTCTCATTAGTCCTCTGGGCACACTCCTTAGAATAAATTAAAAGGATCCACTGAGAACCATTTTGCTTTGGGTTTTTTATTTTCTAATGATTGCCAAAAGCCATTTGCTAGAATAGTACAGAATGTTTACAGATGCCTTAGGAAGAAAACAGCAGAATGTGGAACTAATTGTGTTTATTCAAGATAATTATGAAACAGAAATGACCATTACTTACAACAAATCCCTTGACAGCTAGAGAGTGACTCACGGGGCCAGGATCAAACTCAGTAAAGAAAGGTCTTAATGTAAAGTTATACTGTCCATATGGACACCACGTATCAGCACTGGCCATTGGAGTTATTGCTCACACTGCAGTGCTCTTGTATCCAACTGGTGTTCAGAACAGAACAGCCACAGCTGCTGGGAAAGAGGAAAGGCACGTGGAGATGGTGAGTACTTCAGAAGGAAATCCTGCTGGGGTCAGAAATTCTGAGAAAAGCAACCACAGACCTCTCTGGCAATTAAAGCAGAACTTCATAGGAAAATGAACCACCTTTGCTGCACCAGTGATGGGCATTTAATCTCATCAGAGAATGAGATGCACAAAGCAAATCTAATGTCATGACTATTAATTCCACTATAAAGAACATGCTATACACAATGCATTTGTGTTCATCCCAAAACAGCTTGTCAAGCCATCCCAACATATCCATGCAAAACTGACATGCACACTTCATTCTTGAGTAAGAAGACAAGAAGAATCCAGTGCAGTACAGTGTTGGAATTGCATAAAAGTAGATGAAGAAAAATGTTGTGAAAAAATTCATGGGGAAAAAAATTAAGTAAACTCTTAGATTAAGAGAACTAGGCATAATCTGATTTCATATGAGTTTTTTTGTTTCTTTGGTTTTGATTTTGGTTTTGGTTTTTTAATGGGGCACTGAATTGTGCTTTTTTAATTGATCTAGCGGGTTTACTCTAACAATATCCAAATGGGTCAATACTGTTATTACAGTTTCATTTGACTTCATTCTTCTGTTGCTGTTGTTGCATTGTTTTTGCTTTGGACAGAAAATAAGTAGTTATTTAGACTACCAAAAATGTATTAACATGTGGTTCTCATACAGAGAGGTCATTTATATCCTTAACAATGTGAAAACACAATGCAGGCTGCATTGCTTTTGTTGATCTCATTTTCTGGTGACATACAGAAAATCCAAAGCTTAGTATTGTCCAAAAGAGAAAACAGCAAGTTCTTTATTGACTTTGGATCTTGCTTGCCCGTATGGATGAGGGCATACCTTGGTGAAATCCTGGACCTTAAATCACTGTGAGTTTTGGTTCAATGGTCACTTAACATACCATGCATGTAGCTTATGTTCAATGTTATAAATCAGCATTCAGTGTCAGTTTCAAAATTCCATGAAAAAGGATGAGTGTTACAACTCCTACACTAACACAGAATTGTTGATGAGGGTTGAAACCTACCAGCAAATACATTGTGACTGAAAAATGCCCACAGCTCAATGGGACTAGAAATGGCCTCAGCAAACAAGTTGGATCTTAGCAGTCTGGGTCCCTGTTAACTAAGCACCAGTGTTTCAGTCTTGGGGATTTTTTTCCTGGGAAAGAAATCTCTACTTAGCTCAGCACTAATATGGCCAGAAGAAATTGGACTGAGATCTTGAATTAATTGTCAAAAATTTTACAGATGGTTTATCACACCTCCTGTGGTTTTTCAGTTTCAGAAAACTTTTACTGTAACATTTCTGCTGTGATTTTTATTTTTCATATAATGGGTAATTTAGCTATAAGAAGGGAAAATTATTTTAAAAGAACTGATAACCCTCAGAATGAAATTAAGCATATAACTGTGTCATGCAGAAAGCTTCAGCAGGGTTTGAAAAATTTTCCATGGGTTTCCTTCAAAAGCTTTAAACTATATTTTATTCAGGCTCAGACCTACTTTCTCTCATTGACTTCAGTACGGTCAGGTCAGACTGGGGGGTCTGTCCCTCACAGTGACAGGATTTTTCTCCATCTGTTAAAAGGACTAGCCTGTGCTGGGTTCACCAGTTTCCCAAACCACATTTTTAGCCAGAAGAAAGCCTTACCTTTGCACTATGGGCACACTGATTTCTTCTACCACTGTTGTTAATGGTACAGGCTGAAGGGATATGCAAGAGAAAGAAAGGTTAAAGGAGAATGCAAATAGCATGCTAGGGTGAGCAGTTTTTACCAGTAAGAGCTCCTTGGATCTCTTGTCCAGTGCCTGTGGGCAAGGGAAAGCAGAAGAATTAATTTTATGGGAGCTGCAAAATAATGACATCAACAGAAATTAATAGTCAATTTTTTTTTCAAATAGGCTTGTCAAAGTCTCCCAAGCAATACATGGGACCTCTTAGCAAAGAAAAAGCACAGCCTGGTGAGCTTGACCTCCAATCCCACATTTGAGTGGACTGGTTTCTCAGAGGTAGCTGCAAATGGCTTCTAGTGATGCCAGTCAGCTGGGAAACACTGGAGAGTAAAGGACTTCTGCTTCCTTCCCTTCCTTGGCAGTTGTACCCCATAAGGGTTAAGGAACTGCCCACCAGATCCCAGCCCCTGTGAGAACCCTGCTCTCCTCTCAGTCACCAGCTGATCCTACAACAAGTTGCCAGGGTGAGAGTTCACTGACAGAGGTGGGTGAGGTTAAAGATAATAGGAATCTAAACATCCATAGGGAGTTCAGCTCATGTACAAAGCCATAATTACATAAGCCATTACCACGGTAGGGGTGAAAAGAGATTGCTGGAAGCAGGGGTAAAAAACATTTGCAAAGACAGGCTTAAGAATCAAGGATAGAAAATATCAGACTTTCTCCAGTGGATGCACTGTGGCTTTAGCTAGGCTATAAAATGAGGATTGTTTGGTAATTCAAGTAGAAACCTGTTAAATGGATAACCTTGTTGCAACAAATTTTAATTTTTTTAGCAGGTCTGTTCTTTCAAAAGGTATTGATTCAAGCAGCCTCAGCTATTTTTATCAAATGCATTTTAGAGGCACAGGAAATGCCACTGAGGATTTAAACCCCTAGTAAGCTACACAGAGGCAGTGTTTGTAATACACTGCTTGCTGCTTTCATAAGCTGGACAAACCTCATACATTGTGGGCCAAATTATGCCCTTGGATGAGTATCCCTGATTCCCACTGCTGTCAATGTGTCTGTCATAGAAATCTGTGGGAGACCAGCTTGTGCATCCAAAGAGGAATCTGGCCTAAAACCTATTGTGCTTATATTCCTTGTTACTTAGATATTTCTTGTGTCTGCTTGACTCACTCTCTTTTTAATTGAGGTTAAATGACTGCATTTAAAAATAATATTACAAAAAGGAAAAAAAAAAGATAAAAGACCTGTAGTTCTAAAGGGTTTTGATTTATGTTTGACTATAATTAATGGATGTTCTTTATCCAAGGTTTCCTTGAAAATCACTATATAAATGAGTTTACAGAAATCTAGTGTTTCTGCAGCCATTTGAGTTTTTGACAGGCTTGGCTGATCTCCCCTAAGAGCAAGCGAACATGGTCATTTCCCCACAAGTTTTATTCTGCCAATCCTCAGCTGCCCATCAGTTGCTGCTCTCCTGAAAGAATGCCTGAAAAGAGACATTTGGTAAACATTCTGCTACCTCTGTGACTCAGGAACATGCCCCATCTTCACTCAGGTAAAGAAGTCTGGGAGGAAAGAGAAGTCATTTGCAAATATATAATACCAGGGAAAGCCAATTTAGCAGTGTAGCCTCCATGAAAATCAAATTGAACATATCTTGTGCGTTTCTGATGGGTACTATTGAAGGAAATGTGGACCTGAGGCTGCAGGGGTGACAAAAGGAAGCATAGCACAAATGGACAGATTGTCTGGGAAGTATTCCCACTGGCCCCTCTGGTTGTCTCCTGGTGCCCTGGTCACCTCTCTGAGCTGCATATAGGTTCAAGATTTACTCCTCTCTGCACGGCTGCTTTGAATTCATTTTATTCCTAGGCAGCTAGCTGGAGTGGGAAATTTATACATGCATTCAGCATTGTCATAGTCATATCTTGCCTGAGGGCATATTGATCCTTGTTACCATATTGACTTGATGCCTCTACATCTGCCAGCAATAGGTCTACACATTTTTTTTATATGAAGATTGCACATTTTCTTTCCCCTGCCCCAAATCTCCTTCCACACAGTCTCCTTTTATTAAGGTAAAAGAGTTGTGGAGTTTTTTCAGGGCAGCTTTTAAAATGCGTCTGTGTTTGCTCAGGTAAAGGTTTAGCAATTGCGGTTCAGCCGGCAGCTAAACCCCGGGCAGCTGCTCACTCACTCCCCTCACAGTGGGATGGGGGAGAGCATCAGAAGATTTGAAGTGAGAAAACTTGTGGGTTGAGATAAACACAGTTTAATAGGTAAAGCAGGAGATGCATGCACACAAGCAAAGCAAAACAAGGAGTTCATTCACCACTTCCCATGGACAGGCAGGTCTTCAACCATTCCCAGGAAAACAAGGCTTCATCACACATACTGGTGACTTGGGAAGACAAATTCTATCAGTCCGAATGTCCCCCGTTTCCTTCTTCTCCCCCCATGTCAACATGCTGAGTGTGACACCATATGGTTAGGGAATATCCCTGTGGTCAGCTGGGGACAGCTGTCCTGGCTGTGTCCCTTCCCAACTCCTTGCCACCCCCAGACTCCTCGCTGGTGGGTGGGGTGAGAAGCTGAAAAGGCCTTGACCCTGTGTAAGCACTGATCAATAACAACAGAAACATCCCTCAATTATCAGCACTGTTTCAGCACAAATGAAAACGTAGCCCCATACTAGCTACTATGAAGAAAATTAACTCTATGCTGTCCAAAACTAGCACAGCAAGTGATGACTTTAATGAAAAGAAGGAATAAAGCAAATAGTTGGAAATGAATTGTCAACAGAATTTCCTTTCCAAATTATAAATGCACAGAAACCATTCTATGTATTTTCCTTCTAGAGTGAAAGAAACAAAGCAAAGGGGAAATTACCTGTTCTTTTATAATTAACTAAAGACTGAGGGAGCAGTAGCAAGATGGTCCTTGCCACTGGTATGCTTGGAGCAGCAGATCTGCCACCACAAGCAATTTCTTCTTTTCACTCATGTTCTCCATACAGTTTCAACTATAAAGGTCACTAACCAAAAGCATCTGTTAAAGTGGGTCCAAAGTAGTTTTTGCTTAACTTTTAGCATTTACTTAACTGATTACTAGTTACAAATCTGACATACAGCAGACATAACAGTGCTCTCAAGGAGATTAAAGGATTAGTCACTCACTAGCTTAATCAGATTAATAGAGATTTTGAACACAATATATAATTCTATCCACAGAGGGAATACATGATAGCCACATGCTAGCCTAATTTGGGAAGGGATACTAGGGATGGACAGATCCAGACAATTGCTAGTTATCACAGGGATTTTTCTATGTACTACACTTGTAATACCACATAGAGACCTTATATTTTCTAGAGGAATTACAAATTCACAAAATACAGCATTATCATCAGCCTATGCAACACTGCAAGAGGAATAACATAATGCCCTGATATAAGCTTGAGACCTTGGTGTACAGTAAACATATGCATGTGTTTCTACTTATGTAATTTTATATTTGAAAACTTGTTTTTAATTTGTGGGGAGTTCTTTTTTTTTTTTTTTTCTCATGTCTTTTGATGCCACAGCATCCAGGATCTGAAACATAAAGTGTGGGGAAAAACTCTCTAAAATATTAAGAGCTTTGTGGCAAAATTGGAAGTTTGACACAGTAAATTAATTGGAAGTAGGAAGAAAAAAAAGGGTTTGCTGTCATCTATGAGAGCTGCCAGAGCTAGTATTTAAATATGACTTTACCTGTAGAGAAATCTGCTATTTTTAAAGAAAACATTCATTTATCTTCCACATGGTTTGAATAAAGAGAAAAGTAGGATGAAATTTCTACACATTGAAAGTGAGGTTTCCCTGTAGTAGAAGTTCCTTGACAACGGTATTATTTCTATGAACAATTTATAGACAGAAGTCGTAGAAAGCATTTATATGATCCCTGTTTTTACATATAAAGAGAAAAAGCAAAGAATAATCAGTGTAAGTGATGCTATCTTCATCTATCACCCTCTTCTTTTTAATCCATTATTTTTCATTTTCCTGATTTTTTTCCCCATTTCTGGGATAGGGACCTTAACAAGTTCCCGAAGCATTTCGGAAGGTGTCAGTCTCGTGTCTGAATCTTATTTCCCTGACATCCAGTCTTCAGAAAAGCACTTCTAAGAAAGAAACAAACAAATTAATCTCCATGTGCTTCAGGAAAGACACTGTAGCTGGAAGTAGGCCAGGTTTTCACTCTGAAGGATGCTCTGCGCTTGGCAAAGCCCACAAATGTGTGTCTCCGCAATGGTTCTTCTGCTAAGATTTTGAAATTTAATAATTACAATTCTTTAAAGGAGGAACTTCAGCTTAGTGAGAACATAGCAGCTAGCAAGGAAAAAAAAAAAAAAACCAAAAAAACAAAGAACAAAACCCCACGTTAGCAGCAATTAAGTGTTTGTTATGCAGAATGTGCAGGAACAAAACGGGACTCTCCGAGAGAGAGGAGCGCTCAAACTGTGCAATCTGGCAGCCGGCAGCCGAGGTCACGCGTGCGGTACACGCATTAAACGAGTCGAGGTGCGCGTCTGTGCCGCTGCCGGCTGCTCCCTCTCCCTCGGCAAGCAGGCTAGCTCTTTGCCGAGAGGACCCAGCAAATCTCTTTACATGGCCCACCGGTAGGCTCGGGGCTTGCCACCGCCTCTCCGGTGTGTGCCCTGCCGCCTCGCCCAAAAAGCCCCAGCCCCAGCCCCGCTCCCTCCGTGCCTGCGGCCGGCTCCCCTCTGCCCGCCCTGACACCCGCATTTCAGCCACGCAACCCGCGGCCACCGGGATCCCATCGCTGCTCTCCGGCAGGAGAAACACAGACACAAAGCTGCCTTTGGGAAAAAACAGCAATCGCCCGCTCAGGCTTTGCTTTAAAGAGAGAACGCGCTGAATTAAAAATGTGCCAAGAACAACCAGGATGGCACTGCTTTATTTTCACAAAGAAGTGTCTCCTAATTGCACATTAACTGTCTTTTCGCGAACAAACTTGTTTCCACCTAAGGCTGACAGTCGCAGGAGCCCGAGTGTGTGTGTGTGTGCCGGGGGAAGGGGCGGGGGAGATGCTTTGTGGCACTGTCTGTACGTCTCGTGCCTGCGCTGATGGAATTATTGTTTATTTTTTTAATTTTCAGAGGTAGGCTGATGACAGCTGAAGAAGACTGTATTTGCTGAAGAGCAGCATGATGGTAGAGAGGAGCGGAGCTCCTGAGGGAGATCTAATGGTGCCTCTCCTTCCTGCACAGAGATAAAGACTTATAATAAGCGTGTATGTTCACCATCTGGCTCTGTGCATGTGGTCCTTATGGAGGCGAAAGCAGCACAATCTGTAAATGATCAGGAGCCATCGCACTCTCTCCAGAGAATCCACGATGCAATCAAGGTGACAGATGGCATGGCCGCTGCTGTGGCCTCATGGAGAAGATCAAAATCACCTTCAATAAACTCTGACTGAAATGGGCATGAGCACCTCAAAAAAGTCAGTTTGTCAGTCAAACTGCGACAGCAAGCTGCATTGGGGAAACATAGCAGCCAGCTCTCTGTTTTCAATCGTTTCCGTCTGACTGAGCCTGAACTATGATCTTTCTCAAATTGTCCTTTCTGTTTAGCTGAAGCAGGCCAGCAAATTGCCAGATTCATAGCTTTATTGAAGGAAATTGAAAACATGATGTCCTCAATTCAAGGGACAAACAGCTGGCAGGTGCTTGGACACCCAAGCACATAAAATGGACCCCTAGCCTTTTGGACAAGTTTGTCCAACTTTTGTCAGAGTAAATATAGATATATAATAAAATAGATATAATAAAATCCCAATTTAGGCAGGGTTTATCAGGCATTAGCTGACAGCAATTATATGGCTGCAAATGGACCTTGTGTTATGTATTAAATGCTGGGTTTTCCCATTTATGCTAAAAATTCCACATCTACTGCTAATTATGGTGAATCTTGTTTCTGTTTTTCGATGAATATCTGAGTATAACATTTCTGCCATGACTGCTTATCAAGTACAGGCATTCAGGGCCCAATCCTGCAACGTTCCCAACAAGGTGGCTCAGTACCTTACAGGATCAGCCTGCCCAGGTCAGACTCTTCACAACACTCTATTCCTCTGTGGCCACCATCCACACCACCAGCAGCCCCAAATGCCCCATTTTCACCCTTGTGCAGGCAGGGTGGTACCCATCGGGTGTTCTCTGTCATTTGTCCTACTGCATGAATAGCCAAGGGTCTTAGGTGAGCTTCCCTGAAACTGGTGGTGAAGAAACACATCCATTCCTTTATTTTTCCTAATTCTTTCTACTTTTTATACTTATTTTTTTATGGTGCCCTCGGCTTGATCAACTCCCTTTTTCTTTTTAAGGGAAGGTAAAATAATGTGTTTGTTGCTGTTTTCCAGCTTGCACATGGGGGCTTCCAGGCTGAAGCTTTATTGCCAGGCTGAGGCAAGAGGGACACGCTGAGAGGTGACAGAGGATGGGCAGCCTTCCTCCCGTCCGTGGGATCCCGCCCCAAGATCCCCCTGGCCCGCTTTGGTACGAGCAGTGACCGACGTCTGCGTCCCCGCTCCGTGTGGCAGATGGTCACTGTCTTTCTCACTTTGCTCGCTTGCATGTTTGGTTTTCTACCATCTTAAAATGTCCCTATTGCCCTTAGCCTTTCCAGCTACTCATTTTTATCTTCATTACTAGTGAAATATTCTAGAAAGTCTTTTGGCCCAGTTCAAAGTCTTTCAGCAAGAGTGAGTCTTTTCAACAACTTCACTGTGCTTGAGTAAGTCCTTGGCACACATTTCTCTGTAAAACAGAGCATTATCAAAGGCAATTTTAAAAAAATCTTGTATTTTTGATTCAGTGTGGAGCATGGGTCATGTTTTGAACTCCAGGTTTCTGTTCCATCTGACTAATTTTGCACATATAGCTGACCATCCTATCTTGCACATTTTATACTTGCAAAACAAATAAATAGGTTGCCTTTGTACCTCTGTTCCTCTTTACCATTATGACTTTGCATGCATGGGAGAAGAGCTGTGCTCCCTCTCACCAGTACACAAGTGCCAAGACAGAAATGGCCCAGCATAAGACTATTGTTTTGACCAGGTATTTTGCTGCTCCAGAGCTCTGGAAGTTGGTTAAAGAGGTAGTGGCAAAACCTTGATCTGATCAAGAGGTGCTGTTAGGAGAATGAGAAGGGAGTTTTAGAGATAAACTCCTGAGGATTTCTACTCTCTCTGCTGAGAAGTTTGATTTGGGAATACAAGGTGTTGCTCTGCTTTTTCCTGCTAGGTGGTAATAGGGAGCACAGCAGAACAGGTATATTAACAAGCTGTCCCAGAACTGGAGAACTGCACAGACATTTCCTATGGTGCAGTTCCCAAAGCAGAGCAACATAACAGAGTAAAATAATATAATTAATATAATATAATATAATAATAAGCCTGAGGTTCTTGTGTAGACCTTGCCAAAATATCTGAACACCTGACATCTTTATTATGGCAACCAACCATAGACATTTAGGCATTTGGACACTAAGATTCTGGAACTCAAGTATTATGTTAAATTAATGCATTTACCTCTGGAAAAATCTATTTGGGACCTCTCTAAATTGTAGCTAAACCCTGGTAGCCTTCTGTCTTGGGCTACCTCCTCTCTCTGTTTTATTTTCTGTTTCTCATGCTGATTACAGAGAGTAGCAGGGAGATCTGCTTTGCTCCTGTGGTAAAGAGGGCACAGACTAGATCAGGTGGTTTAGTTGACAAGCCCTAGTCCACAGCTACACTGTGGACACCCCTTGTTACAGCGTTTGTTTTCCCCTACCATGATCTCCAGTGGGTCTCTACAAGGACTCTATCTTCTTTTGGAGAAGAAGCTTGAATTGCTCCCTCCTTGGGAAGATGAATGTGAAATCTCCTTTAGAGACTGGTTTAACAAATGATTTTATTTCTTTTTTAGTGGGTGAGAATGCACAGTACATTTCAATACACATGTGCATTAGATCAATGGAAAAAAACCTGGCCCAATTGAAATTTGCCACTGCATGGTGGAGAAATTTGGAGGTCTTTCCTCAACAGAGGGAAGTTTCACTTAATGCATAGAAATTCGATGTCATATATTATGAGGAGGGAAAAAAGGATAGGTTTCTAGATAATTGAATGAAGTGCAGGGAAATTTAGGGCCAGAAATGCTTTTGTCCTTGAATATTCTTTCATTGTATTCCAAATATGGACTCTGTGTCATGGACCTGTGAATACAAAGACTGCTTTTAAATCTCTGCTTCTTGCATGACTGACACTTAGAATTCAGTACCATCTTTCAAAGCATCTTTTGTGCACATTTATTTCAAAATAATGTATTGGACCTATAAAACCTTATTAGAATATTTTTACTACAATTACACTTCCATGTTCTGTGAGAAACATTTAAGTTGATTGTTCCTTGTTTTAACATGACCTTATACTACAACAGCGTAAATACAGTGAAAGTCACTGTCTGAAATGAAACAGCTTTTATACTGGGTATTTTGTTACATATTGATGGAGAAGATAGTTGATTGTGAAAGGGAAGTGTTTTGTTTTCTGGAAGTAAAATACAGAATTTGGAGCCTAGCAACGTTGCCTTGGGAACATTTAATAATATTGCCATGCCTGCCACATACCAGGGAAATGAACCTCCCAATGATGCTTAGAAATCTGGGATCACTCCTTACCCTCCTTTTGTTTGCTGGCTTTATCTCTGACCCTCATTCTAGTTAGAAAACCATATTGCTTCAATCTTTTTTACAAATAATTTAAAATTGAATGAAATCAGGAGAAGGGGAATATCAGCATAGAACAGCCCACTCTCAGGAGTGGAGTCTCTTCCATTGCCAGTTCAGGGCAATTTCCATTCCATTTCCCTGGACAGCTTTATGGGGAAATAGGATGTTCTACTTCCATAGTTATCATTGCAGCAAAGGCAATGAAACATCCCCTTAAGAGGAGGTCAACAGAGTCCAGTATCAAGAGCAGGAGGTTTCAATGGAGAAGAGTGGATGAGAAAATTGAAATAAAGGATTGATTTTGAACAACAATGCCTGTGCTTCATAGATATGACTGTCTTTCATCTAATAAAGGTATCTCATAGAAAGGAAAAATTAAGTCATAAACACAGCAGATATCTTGTGCATGTGAAATAACACAATTTTCTTGCATTCCTCTGAACAGCTATGGCCAGGAAAGGGGAATGTTTATCATAATAATCTGCTGTCAATTTTTCTTTTAAAATTTATGGGACATTTTTCAGAGTATGAGTGGTGGATACACTGAGATCATCAGTTTGAACTGAAATATAGATGAAACCAAACTAGTATGGAGTGTCCATTTGGAAGTGTTTGGGTATGTTTATTAAGAATGCAAAAATTAATATGGGCAAAAAGGGGATGCTTTTCAAGCAATTTTTTCTTTTAGGCGTGTGGACACAAAATTAACATCTCAAAAGTAGACAGATACATTTGTGGACAGTGTTAAATAGCTACAAAAACCATGCCTCTATTTAAAAAGGTCCATTTACACAGTGGTCCCTGATTTCTAATTGTTATTTAAGCAGAAAATGCTGTACTTTGTCCTGTGATGGGAGCAAATTAGTGAACTGGAATGGTGTAGCTAAAATCAGTAACCAGGAGCTGAAAATATTCTGAATGATTGCAGTATATTTTATGTCATGAATGTACCACAGAGCCCTCGGTACTTGCATTACTATTTTAACAGCAGCTGCTATGTCTGGGTGCTATGTAGGGTCTGCTCCTACATACCTGCAGCTCCACCAGAGCCACAGAATGGAAGACTGATAAGAGGATATGCATTGCTTTGTATGATTAAAGGTACTTTCTTTGTCTGGCAAACCACTCCTTTTGTATGCACATCAACCAGATGGCCATTTCAGTTTGTCTCCGGCTGTGAATCAGACAATATGGCAGAATTAAGGGAAAAGCAAAACCTTCCCCTCTGCTCCTCCTCTCTGTATATAAAATTAGAAATCAACAACCTTCAGGGAGATTTTATTTTAATACTTCAGTCCTTCAGTAATTTAGTGACTTTTGACTTTCTGAGTCACCATGCATCACTCTTGTTAAGGTGTGACTAGATAAATGCTTAAGGACCATGAGATAAGGAAAAGAGTTCAAAAATTAAATAAAAAAAAGGTGTGAGAAACAGTGGTTATTAAAAAAAACCGCATATATGTATAATTTTGGTGATTTGATAATAACTACATTTTGCACAGTGGGATTTCTGATGGTGTTTTAGGAACAGTGACTGCAGTTTTCTTCTGCGTCATACCAAGAAGTCTGAGGTCTTGTTGCAGGATTAAACACAGGAAGTTTTTCAGTGGTGGTCTGCACTGTGCTGGTGTTCTATCCTGCACTGGAGATCCTTCTACAGATTTTGGGCAGCCACATCATTACCTTGCAGAACCTGCAGAGACTTTGGAAAAGCAATTTGTTCCAGGATCAGAAGGTGTAAGGCAGCTCTCACACTGCTAACACTGCCCACACAGGTGGGGAACGTTACATGCTCTTGAGATATAAATGCAATGGTTTCAGCTGAAGGGGAAGAAACAACGTGGGGAAAGAGGGCCAGCAGAAATCTCAGTAAAACTAATTCTCAAAAAAAGACTGAAATCTTCAACAGGAGCCCTAAAACCTTTGTTGTTGGACTTTCAGGGCAAAAAGGCCTGATGAGGTTTACAGAGACCTGCTGTACACAACTTGTACCTATTAACATCTTTTAAATCCTCCTGACACTTCATTTTACTTATTTGCACAAATGTGTAGGATCAAATTTGACCATAACTAAAAACAGTCTGAAAACCATTATGCCAGAAAAAAGCATTCTAGTCTCTGGTAGGAGATGGCAGCTCTATATTAAATCCTATAATTTAACTGGGCTTAATTTTGCAATTTTCCAGAAATACTCAAGAATATACATGCTGATTTTGGCACATCTCTCAACACAAAATTATCTCCAAACACCATTAACATCTCTTGCAATACTGTGATACTGTGATACTTCAGCCCTGTGCAGCTGAAGCTTCTACCCATATTTTAGCAACTGCTAAAATTAAATCCATGGGTTGAGCCCTCAGTTTACCTTCTACCTAGTAGTAACCAAGAAATACAAAGGCATTTCTCTAATGTGCAAGTGACATAACATTCTCTTGGCTCATAGCAGATCCAAGAATGACCATGAAATCTTACGTAAAATTCGATCGCATGAAATAAAGAAACAGGGCACCCTCAGGATTCTCTCTATAGCTGGCAAGAATTCCTATTGTCTTCTATTAAAACAATTTCGAATCCTGTTCTAAACCTTTAGGTAGCAAACACTGAAACCACATTCAAGTGACATTTAACTGCAAGGGCAGTGGAGAAGAACACTTTTCTGTGCATCCTTCTTGGCCAGTTTGAATTTATATCAACAGTGACAAAAAACAAGTGTATTTCATTATTTCCTTCATGTTATTTATACCTGGTTTAAGTTTAACTTTTACAAAGACCATACAGTATTCCATTTCTATGTACAAATTTTGCAAGAAATCATGAGAGGAAAACAGCAGTAAAAAATTTCTGAGAACATAAATTAGTGTACCACTCTACATAGGAATAAGGGAATATATTATAAACGACTCAATTTCAAGAGAATTTGAGACGTTTTACACCTTCAATCATTTATCCTAAAGCTCTGGGAATCAGATTTCCCTCAGGTGGCTGCTATTGTAGTGAAGGTAAAAATAACAACAGACAAAAAAATTGCGATATCCTGGAGTTTTGAAATGGTTCTATGAATTCTTATGCATTAACTTTTGTTAAGGAAATGTTGTGAGGGCTAGCAAACATGTTACAAATATTTACTGAGAATTAGCTTTTTCATCAGAAGTTCAAGCATCAGCTTACGATGCAAAGGATAGGTAAGACTGAAGGAAAAATTAACAATTGTGGTTTTAGATGAATGAAGGTTTGAATTCATTCAGAGTTATATGAAAAAACTGCTGAAACTGGGTCTGAACTCTGCAAAGTGAGATGTGTACTACCAAAAAATTTCGAACTTTTATCTGCTTTTGAAATCTCATGTGTTATAAAATTGTGACTAAAATATTCCATGTTTTATGCCAGTGTGACAAAATTACTGGGAAAAAAGGTTACATGAGAGTTAGTTAAGCAGTCAATATTTTTTTTAAAGTTGAGGAAAATTTTGTTTTTAAAGTTTGAGGAAAATAAAGTTGAGTCAAAATTTTTTTTAAAGTTTGAGGAAAGACAAAAAGTAGAAGAAGAGATCGTTCAAGTACTTATGAATTTTCTCTCCTTGTTTTGGGACTAGTATTCTGAAATTGAAGCATTTACACTAAAGGAGCTTTCTTCTCAACAGAACTTGATACCCGTTTTCATCTTTACATTAGATATCTTTCACTTTTCAAGCTTTATCTCTTCTTTACTGTGCCTAGATCAAGTAGGTCTTTCATTATAGTCCAGTTGCTGTGAGATCCTTTAAAAATCTATTAAATTAAAATATCTCAGTGCAAATCTAAGATCTATGGGGAATAGCCAATCCTGTTGAGAAGTCTGTACACCAGTGTCCCTGTCTGTAGAAATGAGTCAGTAACTTCTTTACAAATATTTTGCTATCTGAAATCTTTGAACATACTATAAAATAACTAGGTTTAGTTAACAGTTAGTAGTGAATTGTTGGTAGCAGTTAGCTTGGAGTAAGACAGAGAATATTGTGTGATGTAAAATATGCAATAAACTCCCCAAGATAAATTCCTTTTTTATCCATGACATTTTAACCTAAATGTAGATGGCAAAAAACCCCCACATAAAACAAACAAACAAACAAGCAAAAACACCCCCCCAAAAAATGGTATTCTGAAAAGCTTTTGATCAGATTGCTTTTTTTATGCAAGAAGTGGTAGAATTAAAATTCTATCTGGTTGTTGGTACTGTGTTTTACTGAAAGAAAGAATACATTTGCCAGCATAATATCTGCATTTTGATAGTCCTGCCATATAAGTTTGATGCACTAAGTCTCAAATGCAAACACAAGAATCTACATACTTATCTTAATTATTACAATAAAAAGGAGGAAAAGTGTTGGTTTGCTTGATAATTGTAAAAAAAAACCTTAATGGGCATTTTTAGGAAGGGAGCTGTAAATCTCAGGACAGTTCTCTTCTCAAGTCACCCGTAATCTTACTCTGAAGTCACTTCAAACCTGTGGAAGAAAATCCCAAAAGTCAACAAAAAGTGTTTTTTCTTCTTCAAACTGGAATGCAATTTTTATAATAAATAGAATTTATACCCCTGTATAAACAGATTGCTCAAAATTAATATCTTCCTACCTTTATTGAGTTATCTTCTCACGGTTTTAAATAATCAGAAGTCATAATTTGTGGTATATGAAGACTTTAGTGTTTTATATGTTATTTTTACTCCTGAGCANACATATATATGTGTGTATGTGTGCTCTCACTAATAACTAAAGAACCTCTGGAGACAAAGCCACCTCTTGTGCAGTTCTTAAGTACATGGATAACCTTAGCCACATGACTCATTCTGTTGAGCGGGATATCTCATGCATTTAAAGTTTCATACATGCTAAAGTTATTTGATGGATCAGGGCCAAAGTAAGTAAGGTCTATGGCAATGTGGGACTAATGATGCTTTTATTGAGAGAATCATTATCCTTGGTTTTGCATGAATTTTAACAATGCGAAGAGTTTGTGATTCATGGGAATTCTTTAAGGTTAATTTTAATTTTTTTGATTTGATTCCATTGTGCATGGCCCATTTTTATGCCTGTGTTTCCAAGGAAACAGTTGTAAAATGGAATTTGATATGATGTGTTATCAGGTTCCTTGTCAGCAAGTTCTAAGTGATAGTTATGAACTTGACAAATTAAGTTTAAAAAAATTATGATTCGAGTATTAAGATAGAGCTACATGTACAATGTTTGTTGTCATCTGAATTATGTTCTAATGCTTTAATTTGTTTGGGGACAGAAATTCTGATCACTGCAAGGAGGTCATAGTATTGACAGCATATATACAATATACAATGTCTGCAATTCTGAAATCGATCTCTGAGACTGCTGCTGTCTTGATTCCATTAATATAATCTCAAGAGCAAATACCTTGAGTTAAATCAGACTGACTCAATTGAAGAAGTCCTTTATCTACACTGACAGCTGAAGAAAGAAAAATGAAATCCAGTCGGGACTCATGTCTTATGTACCAAAATCCAAGCAGGGGCTATATATACAATAAGTCTAAGTGGATGCTGTACTTTGGATGGTATTTACAATCTGTTAATTGCTGTGCAAGCACAAACACAAATGTTTATTCAAAAACATTTGTGCAAATGTATGTGTTTTACAGAGCAACAAACAAACTGGAGTTCTGCTCTTCAGCTTCCTTGTTTTTCTTACTGCAATGATAAGGGTCCCTTGAGTAAAAGCACTAGAAAAAAAAGTTTTATAAAAAACATGTAGATCCAAGTTTATGATATTTTTCACAGTTTTTGACCTCAGGAAAAAGATGAACAAGAAACTCCAAACTCATACTAAGGACTCCGTTTCACATAATATTTTTTTTTATGACACTTGAAAGTCAAAATATTTCAGGAATACTTCACCAGTCTATTGAGAATAGCTTATTTTTAAAGCAATCTCTTCTTGACTGAAGCCTGAGAAACTAGACAAGACCTTGGAAAAAAAAAAAGACCTTTGCAAGTGATATTAAACCAATGGGGTTTAGGGAAGGAAAATAGGGATTTGTCACTGGAGCGTCTTCCAGCAGTGCTCCCTTT
>VZTT01030491.1:5541-68695 GCA_013400855.1 Buphagus erythrorhynchus | reverse complement strand
ATTGCATTCTTATTGTCTTTTGTCTGAGTATCCATGTGAGGCATGTGAGGACCTGACACACTGGAGTATGTACTGTAACGTCTGCCATGGCTGTCTTGAGGTCATGGAATCCCTGTTGGCAAGGTGTGGGACCACACCAAAGCCCAGCTGTTCTCTCACTGGCAGCTGCACTCACTTTCCCATGAAAATTAGGGTGCTGGAGACAGCAATATGAGCCTTTCTCCAGTATTGGGATTTAGACAGGACATTCATTTGAACCCACAAGATCAGAAGCATTCCTGGTTCCCTAAATTTAGAGGTCAACTGCAAAACCATAACAAGTTTGGGTAAGGGGATGGGGGGCAGTACCTTAATTAAAGACTTAGGAACAGGATTGTGCAGGAAACTTTAGACCCAGCAAGGACTCAAACTTGGTTTTCCTCAAAGGTAGGCTACCATCTGAGCTGATCTTTCTCCCTTGATTTACAAGTGATGTGAAAATAGAAGAAAAACCAAAAAAATCTAAATGTTTAATTTTGAAATGCGCATATCTTCACAGCACAGAGAATTCTCTGGTATTTCTTGTTCCTGATTTTATAAATTTAGGGGCTGATGACATCAAATCATACCTTTTTTATATATGCTAAAGTTACTGCAAACTCCTGATTCAGTGTTTTTATCTCAAACTTCTATAAAATGTGATCCTAAGGAGGTAAAAGTTAATACCAGAAAAGAAAAAAATTACTTTCCTGTAGACGCATCTCAAGTATCTGAAGCTGCCAGAAATGTGGTATTTTTAACATTCTTGAAGAGAGAGATTTCTGACCAAAAGGTAAGTGAGGTGCCAGAGGTGAGTTAAGTTCAAAGTTGGTCCTGCATGGAGAAATCACCAATCCTTGCACGGTTGCATGTGTGGGTGCACATGTGTGCATACACATATGCGCGCGCACACACACACACACACACACACATATTGTGCATTTTCTCTCTTTCATGTTTGAAGCCTAAGACCAGTTTATGTTTTTGCATTAAAAAATTTGAAGTAAGTTCATTTAAAATCACAGTATCTGGATTTGGTGAGGCAAGGGTGAAATGTATGCTCTCAGTCATAGAAGAAAGCCTCTTCATTAAAAATGACTGTAGTTATATTTGTCTCAGCCTGTTCCCTTTAGTAACAGTTTAAAAGAAAGAAAAGGAAAACAATTCCTCTTGAAGACAATTGAACCTGACACAAAAGACTGTAAAAGCCTGAAAGATGGTCTGATGTGGAAATACATATTTCAACAATTTGTAAATTGTGCATTATATACCCAATGAATAATTGTGGTCTGTTTACCAAATATGAATATAGACAATTGTTAATGTACTATCATGTCAGTCCATGCAACAGAGGCATTATATTGTTGATACAAAAATGCACATTGAAGAAACAGAACCAAAGAAAGAAAAACTTGCCGCTGTTCAAACATTAATAAGAGCTGTTTTAATGTTGTTAGAGCCTGGAAGAAGTCTTATTCTGAGACAACTAAAACTTTTCAGATTCCTTTCCCTAAATGTATATTATAAGAGTGCAAAATGCATCCGCATATGATGTGTTGTTATCTTGTCTGTCTCTTTTTCTAATTCCGTCTTTTGATGTCATTTAAAAATGGCTAGGGGAGTGTTTTGAAGGCTTGCAAAAAAAAAACAACCCAGAAAAACAAAACAACAACAACAAAAAAAACCAACAAACCTGCTCTCATTTCCAAGACAAGTCTTCCTATGAAGTCTCAGGAATCAGCTTGGGTAAGTTATTGCAAATCCCTTAAAAAATGGGAATACATGGGCTACAATAGCTCTATTTAAAACAGAAAATCTACTCTGTGTGTGTGTATGTGTGTGTGTGTGTGTGTGTGGTGTGTGTGTGCAGGCAAACATGGCATTCAGGAGAGTGAAATGAAATGAGCCAGAAACTTCTCACATTTTCCTGGCATCTGTGGCGTGTCGCCATATGAGAACCATATGACTGCTGGCAGATTGGCATGTCAGCTCAAGCATGTACAACTTGACCTCACGGAGCTCTGTGTTTATCAGTTTATAACAGGAATATTGATACAATTTTAGCTGCAGTCTTTCTGTGCAAGGACACTTCATCCTTTCACAGTCCTAATTCTCCTTTGCTAAAATGACAGCACCTTGTTTTTGAAGTTGCTTTTCCACTTGGGGAAAAAAAAAAGCAAAGGCGGCAGAAGACAGCAGAAAGCTGTTCTGTGTGCCAGAATGATGTTTCATTCATTGTTTTGTTAACTGTGAAGTCCTTAGTGGAGTTTGTCACGGGATTGCCTGGCTGACTTGTGCTGTCTTTGTGGCTGAAAAGCACAGCAGTATTAAAAACAGAGGTGGAGGCAAAAATCTGGAAAGCTGTTAAAGCTGCAAGTTATTGCTGAAGTATATCTGCACAGAGCAGTCTCAGTGTTTATTCACTCAGAAGAAGGATAAAAGGATAGCACATGAAAATATGTATGAGCAGTTTTTAACCTCAAGTTTGCTTTCCTGACCACCAAATGGGTGGCATGTAAGCATATATGTAGTTGTTGTATTACATATACATGCAATTAAATATTAGAATCCTGAACACGATATAAAATCTGAGACAAACAGCTCTCCAGCCAGAATGAGAAACTGGGTATACATGTAATCATAAATCTGAGTTTTCTGTAAAAATTCAGATGTCATACAAACTTCTCTGGTTGTTTATAGCAGGTGAGAGTTGTTAACAGTGAAATGACGTAGATACAGTCAAACCATGACCTGGATTGGAGACAGAAATAAGAAGTACAAAGAGTACTCTTGACCATATGATTTCATTTAACCTGCTTTAGTCACCACCATTTCCTTCAAGAATAGGAGTATATCTTATATCCTCAAGGACTTAAACACACACTTGCACTATGACTTGTTCCACTTAACCGTGTGGAAAGACGATGTACTGAGCATGCATCGCTTCACATTAGCGCCCGCCACTGCGCTCACGCCATCCTTCAGAAACAATGTTATTCAGATCTGCTCAAGCTTCCTTGAAGGTTAAGCTTTAAACTGCTGTGATTTTCTAATTTTCTCTATACTGGCAACTTAATTAGAATCTCATCAGAGCAGATTCTAGGACTGACATTAAAACTTCCTCACCCACTGTCTTGACGAGAAACATTATAGACACGAGTACTGTAATACTACTTTTTTTGTAAGGGCTGGCATGAAGGGTAGGTGGAAAAGCAGTGAAGAATACCATTAGAAAATTAATTAGATAACATCTTGCAGACAAAAGAGAAAATATAAGGTATTTTTTCTTCTTCAATTAAAAAACACAAAAAACTAGGAACAGAAAGAAAGTGAGATCTAAAATTTCACTTTCCCCAGAGACTGACTATGGGACTAGATGGCAGACAAAGAAACATCCTGTCACATGCAACTATATATGCCTATAAGACTCTGTAGAACTCAAATATGCAATCTGTGGTGATCAAAATTTCCACTTACAATGTCCTTGAGAAAATTTATCAAAAAAGTCTAAAATATTTGGATGTATTTTCCAGAATTACATTCAACAGTCTTTTCATGCTGATGGATTGGAAGAAAGACTAAAATAGAAATAAAAAAGGGAGGGAAAATGGCTCTGTTCTGCTGAAAATGGAGAGCTATTTATTTCCAGTTTGTTTTGGCAGGTGATGTTTGGCCAGCAAATCTAATATTGTGGAAAGGCCAAACGTTTTTGAGTTTACCCATCTGTAACCTCCACACAAGCTACAAAATTTAAAAAATTCAAAGTTTCAGAATCTTTTATGCATGATGAACTCTGATTTAGTTTTCATTATCATCTGTAGTCTGAATCTCTGCTGATAGCTTGAGAAAACTTGCCATATCAAATTACAACAAAAAGATGTCCAGCCTATGGAAATGAACAATGAGCAATATCTATTTGACAATTGTCTCTTATGTTGGTTGAGACATACTCTGTCAAAAGCACCACCACAGATCAATGATGACATCTAAAGAGGCAAAGTGAATACTCAGAATAGACTATTGAAAATAAAATATGATCACAAATTCTCATGGATGTGCCAGTTCATGAATTTATACACACATTTTCACTGTTGCTCACTCAGACTTGAACACATTGATGTTCATGGATGGGATAGACTCTTCACAAAATATATATATGGGTTTGAGATAATTTTCCTCTCTTAGGACAAAGAAAAAATAAGATTCATAGTTTTAGCCAGACTTATTATGTTTATTTTATATATAATTTATCATTTTGAGCAGCAAAAATACTTAGAGAAGTAGAAAGACTCTGAAGTGTGCTTCTCATTCATGATGGTGATGTGCATGTTTAAGGAAAGGTAAATTCACTTCTGAGCATTGAGCACATCTTAAGCCATGGGCAACAGCAATTAAATTGTCGTCATCTGGAGAGAATAACATAAATCTGCACAAAACAATTTAATGGATCTTACAGTCATTACAGTATAAACTTGAATAAATGGTAGATTTATACATGAACAAGCAAAGCCTCTCATCATTAGACAGTACTTAGTGTAAGTGGACCAGTCAAGCTGTTTGTGCCTTTTTGTCTCTTTTCAAAGAATTGTAGTGGGGGTGCCTAAGCATATGATTCAGAAGGGAGGGAAAATCATTTACTGCAGCATGTGGACAGGTTTGAGTGAGAGCAGATTTTCATGCAGGAATGAAATATGAGCCAGGGAAAACACCCCTTTTTGAACACACTCACAAGCCCTGATTACACAGCCCACAGCTGGAGTTAATCCAGATTCCTGTTTAATTAAATAGTAGCAGGCATTCTGCTGCCTTACATCAAAATGCAAAAGGATGGAGGTGAAATGCAAAATGTGACATCCACCTTTCCTCATTGCTCCTGAGAAAATATAAGATTTATTTAAAATATTTTAACGAAAATCTACACTGTGTAGGACAAATTTTAAATGCACAGGGTGAATTTTAACTGCATAGAGAAATGTTTGTGATAAAGTGATGGCTTGGTACTAACACACTAAATTTTATTATTGAATAAACTCCTTATGAAATGACCTGTGCTATAATCTGTTGTGAGACCATCCTATTCTGGGTCTGCATTATCAACCTGTTTCTGAAAGAGAATAACCCAAACTTTTTTTTTCTTTCATAGCAATAAGAATAAAACCTTCAGCTGGAGGATATCTATATGAGAAATGGTCCCATTATATACTGTGTGGTTTTAAAGCTGGGCACTTAGTGTAGTATCTACCCTTTAGCATCTATATAGCTATATTCAATTTTTTTCACAGGTGAGAGTTGAAATTTCATCAGTTTTGGGGAGCAGGAATTCATCTATAATGCAGGTTAAGTGAGATGTAACAGGCACCATCCAAGGTTAAAGGGTGTGATAGAAGTAAACAGGTGACAACTTTATTACAAACTTAACGTTACATATGTATGTTCTACTTCTCCCTAAACAGATTTTCTTTATTATTCTGTTAATCTAGGACACAAGTATACTGATTTCATTGCATGACAGAGGCTGTCTGATTTAAAAAACACAGATACACCTGGGGTAACACAGAACATGTACATTTGCTGTCATTGAAGAATACAGTTTTTCCCAGTGTATTATCTCATGTAGGAAGCAATAAAGATACATATTATGGGGTTCTGCATTTTTATAGCACCATATGGTAAACATGGATAGCATCCTTGATGAAATAACAACAGCAACCACCACCCTGCTGGTTTTCTCCTGTCAAGAAATAAAAGTGTTGAGTTGGTGTTGTTATTTGGCTGAAGTCAACAGGAAAGTAAATTGTTGACCATGGACAGCAAAGAAGTTCTGGCTCTTTGAGGAGAAAGATGACTATTGGGGTGGTAAGCAAAACGTGGAGGTTAGAGAAGCAGCATTTTCCCCACAAACACAGTTGGTCTAGACTTTAAAAAAATATTTATTCCTATACTTTTCCTTAAAGGCATAAAACAGGAGCAATAAATGAACTTGAATTGCAGATAGTTTAACAGTGATCAAAGTTTAATATTGTCTTTATGTAACTCCTTATTAACTAATGTAACTCCTTTCATAGATATTACTAAGCCAAGAATCAGCAGGATTAAGCAAATGTATAAAACATTTCTGTGCCTATTGAGAGCATTCAGTCACATTACATTAGAATAAATTATTTTCTAACAGTATGAGCACTACTATCTTAAAGAAGGAAATACCCTGACTGCCTGCTCATTTTGGCTAGCACATTATTTCCAGTCCAGGAGATGGCTTAATACGCATTTTTAACCCTTGCTGTGACATATAAGAGGCCAACTAGATGGACTGATGGTCTGATGGGGCATGGTTATTCTTATATTCCTTATGATGGTTCTTAACTTCATGTCTGTTTTAGCATTATCCTTCTCATAATTTAGGCACATTCATGAGTACATAAAAATACATTCTTTATTTCACACAATTTAGCTGCCCCTATCCCATTGCCCTCTGTGCCTTCTGGCACAGTCTGAACACATCTTCTCTCCCTAGAGTCCTTTGTATGTTTCTCCTTAACTCTTGGCACCTTTCAACTCTGTGAAACAACACTTAAAGATTGACCTAAAGGGTAAATTATTAATTAATTTCCATCTTTCTCTGCACCTTAATTCCATAGGCTCACCACTGTAGCAGGCTTGGCAGGGATGGAAAGAATGGCAATAAATGCATTCAAGGTCTCCTGACTTCTAGAAAACAGAGCAAAAACTCAGAGGAAGAAGACGGCTGCTCTAAATTCTGCTTAACATATCTGTAAAATCTTCCCAAGGTAGGTACCTGTCTGTTTTCAAATCCAGCCTTGATTTGCCTCTTTTTCTTCTCTGTTTTTTTGACCCCAGGGTTATATCCCTCTTCATACATCTGGAAGAGAGTCCTCAGAAGCAATGCTTTGCTTCAGGTTTCCTCTCCCAGGCAGCTCCTGGGGGCCAAGGTGCAGCTGGCCTCAGCTTGCACTACCCCACTGCTCCTGGCTCCCATTCCACCCTCCCTGATGTTCCTGGCGATGGAGCTCTGTTGCAAACAGGCTTCTGGGCACTGTGCTCTGGGCAGTGTGTGCTAGGATCCAAACCACAGGTAAATCATGTGCTCTATAAAACGAGGCATTTTAATCCAAGAGTAGAGGGACAGCATATCCATTTGCTTGCCAACCACATCACAGCCTGTGAAATACATTTATTTTATGGCATTTAAAAGGGCAAGGATCTGCCATCACAGCTGCTTAATCTATATGCATTTTGTGTGTGTTCCATACATGCATAGCATGTCTGCAGGACTCCCAAAAAACCCTACAGGGCTCCCATGCTGGGATCATCTCCCCTGCAAGATGCTGGGGTTTTTCTGGCACATGGATGCAGATCACATCCCTTCTGCAGGAGGGCAGGAGAGGCAGGGATGCCCCAGACTGGTAAGGATGCAGTCCTATAGCCCAGTCCTATATCCTGGTGCTACAAGGGAAGTCTGGAGCATCCTGTCTAGTTCGTGTTTTCTCATGGATTCATAATTGTTTTATATTTAGGTTTTGTCCTCTCTCTCTGCATATTTTTTCCTTGCTTTTTCAAACTATATTTGTCCATCTTTACCTCTCTCCATGTATTACTTCTATTTGTTTCTTTTTCCTGCAGTGATTTTATTTTTCCAGATCTTTATAGCAACATTTCTGGCCAAAACAGAGAACCTAATTTTTTAAGGAGAACAAGCTCTAATCTGAAATGTCGTTTTTGATTTCTCAAAATGGACTTTCCACCTCTTTGCCATGCAATTTCCCTCCTTCCCTCAAATCCAGCATTAAAAATTGTTGGAAACATTAGACAGACAGGATTAAAAAGAAATGTTTTAATAAAATGCAATTTGGGTTTTGAACAACAGAGCAAGGCTGTGTGCATGATATACTATAAAAAGTGTTAAACATCAATATATTATGCAAAAAAGGTAACAGCTATTCTTTCTGAAGGTGCCATTTATCAGCATCTGAGGAGGTTATTTAAGTGAGTAGTTTAAACAAACATGAACTAAAGTGTAATGTTTATCAGGTGTCCTGTTTAAGTAACAAAGAAGAAGATGGCTCTTAAAAATGAAATGGACATCCATCAATATATGTTGCCAGTTTACCTGAGAGGTTATATATAGCCCTATAGAAACAATGCATGTGAGATGTGCTGCTGGGGATCACTTTACCAGGCAAAGGAGAGAGGCTGAATCATACACCTTGGGCAGGCACAGACAAGCACTCTGTCATTTTAATAATGCTCTCATTGCAGAAAGTTTCACCAGTTATGGCCATGATGCTTAATTGCCCTCATTTATCTCCCTAATAAGTGATGTCATTGAGTTAGAGGTGTTGAACACATACAACTGGCAAGTCAGTAAGTAAACCTGCTATCCACACCCACTGAGAGTGCGGGGATAAATGAGAGTAAGAAATGCAGCAAGGCCTTGAAACTATGCATTGTGAAATTTAGAGCAGCAAAACAGATATTTTATTGTCTTATTTCTCTACTTGTCTGACACCATCCACATGTATTGAGAACTTAAAAGCTGAAAACACATAGAAATCCCAAATAATCTGAATATAGAAGCAAACCCATTTGTACTGGCAGCTTGAGAGTTTAGGGGTGACAGCTTTCCTTTGGTCCTGCTGCATCTTCATATAGGTAGAAATAGCTGCAAGTCTGTACCATGGATCCATCACTGTGCACAGAAAAAGAATGTGCTTTCAGCTCTGTATTTTCATTCCTAGCAAGCCTTTAGTTTTGAATGATGTAGATGAATGAAAGCAATAAAAAGAAAAAAAGCAAACAAAGAGCTCCCCAAATGGCTTTACTGAAGCTGAGTGAACAAATAGAGGAAAAACCCAAATCCATTCTTAGCAGAGACTCTGTGCTATTCCATAGGGTACAAATCACTGCCATTTCCAAGTCTTTATCTCCCTTGCAGAGGTTACCACCTGCTGCATTTCCAGGAGGTCTGGATGGTGTTGCCATGGCCTGGCCAGGGGCCGTCAGCGCTGCTGTGCTTAGGCAGGATGATCTGTGAGCATGCAGGAAATGTGTCCAAAGTGGCTGGAGATTTGTTTGTTTTCTTGCTTGTTCTCCTATATTTCTAGCTGAGGAAACTTCCTCTAAAAGGAATCTGTTTTGACAGAGCTCAGCTTTTGGGGCCAGTCTGGAGTTTATTCTCATCTCAGATCTTAATAGGAGAAAATGCAAGAGGGTTGTAAGAGTCTTTCTTAGAAATCCTCTTCTCCCAGTCTCAGGAATTAAATGGCTGCAGTTTGACAATTAAGAAAAGTTGCTTAGTCTCTGTTAACCTCTGTGTCTACAAGGGCAGAGACCAGCAGGACTTTACAAGTCTGAGCAGGCTAAAAGTGGTCATGCAAGATGATGGGAGTCTTGGGGCGTCCTGTGCTGCTTCATGCAGGAAATTAGGTGATTATTGGAAATAACTTCCTGGGAATTGCTAGGAAAGCATAAAGGGAGTGAGGGAGGCTGAGCATGAGGAGAGTAAAGCCAAGGGGCTTCTGCAGGGCTAGAATTAGGTAAGTGCCTAAGTGAGAAAATGAGAGGTAGAGCAGGGGAGGACCAATGACCTGCAGCAACGCCAGTCTCCTCAGGCTGCTCCTTTCTCAGAACAGTTTGTTTATCTTTCTATCATTCCATCTTCTTACAAACTGGGGAAAATGGTTTTTAAAAATGTTTCCTGTTTATGGCATGGCTTTAGATTTTTTCTAAGGTCTTTCACCTCTATCTGGAGCACTTAAGCTGCCTGTGGGCAGATAGCTTGCCACCGCAGTGCTGAGAGACTTCCTCAGCAGAGTTCACAACTGTGGCTAACAGTTTGGGTGGCTCTACTAAAAATACATTACACCTGGAGATACTTGATGACTCTTTTCCCAGAGCTGATGAAAATTACTGTTACTTTTTTGAAGGGAATTTTCAGGAAGTGTTAAACGTATCTATAATAAGAGGAGTTGGCTTTAAATGTAATATTCACCACAGCTTTGAACTGTTGGTAAATCCAGTTTGTTTCCTACAATATCCCCACATTTCTTTATGGAAATAACTTCACACAGTTGGAATCTGTGAGAAGAAAGGTGATATGGGTCATGAAATTATACCAGATTTTAATTTCTTCTGTATGAAATTCATAGCGTGCAGGATCTCAAACAGCAGCTACCAAGTTAGATTGTATTCTTAATATAGACTCTCAAACTCTTTTATGATTAAATGTTGACTTTTCCTACATGAAAGCACAAAAGGTTGATGCTGTGTGGGAAGTTCAAGGTACCCAGATTACAGGGTGTAAAAATAAGGATAAAAACTTGCTTTTTTTTTTTTTGTCATTCTAAAGTCCTTTTAAAATGTTAGAAAAATGTTCCAGACCGTTTCAAAACCAGCGTTTTTGAAATGTTGTTAGCATGATTACAAAAACTATGGGATAAAACCTTTGTTTTCACTAGTGTTAAAGAACACTGTAAACCAAGAACTAATAATTACAAACCCACAAACTCAGATTTGTGTTTAAAAATGATGAAATAAATACTCTAGTTTGCTCCAGTATACCTTTAAAGAATTTTAATATTCCTAAATGAACAATTTGGTAAAAATAATGCAACTTTACAAAATGTTTGAATTTTACTGACACAAATTTGTAAGAATTTCATGCAGTTGCCTGGAGTAGGGACAGGCACTTGGTCTGTGAAGGACTAGGGATTTACTGGGACCAGAAGACTGCAGTAGAAATAGGAAATAGAGACAGGAAAATAAAAAACCTCTACTACACAAGTCAGAAGGTAGTGGAAAACGGAAATGCCAAGAAGATAGACCTGGGGCATTGACCACCTCCCTAGGAAGCGTGTTCCAGTGTCTGACCACCCTCTCAGTATAGAAATGCTTCCAGTGTTCAGTCTGCAGCTTTGAACCATTCCCATGTGCTCTGTCACTGGGAACAGGGAAAAGGGATCCACACTCCCCTCTGTACTTCCCCTCCTCAGGAAGCTGGAGAGAGCCATGGGGTCACCCCTCAGCCTCCTTTTATCCTCCAAAGTACACAAACCCCAAGTCTCAGCTGCTCCTCACAGCCTTTCAACCATCACACCAGCTTGGTTGGCCTCTGGACTCATTTAAGGACCTTCACATCCTTCTTAAATTATGGGGCCCAGAACTCCAGAGAGTATTCAAGGTTTCTTATGTCTCTGCTTTTTGGGTTTTTTCCTACTCAATGTGTAGATAATATAAAGTAATAAAGGAGTGAATTTTTAATAAGCTTAAATAAGTATAGTTTTCCAACAAAAAACACCAAGGTATGTTTTAAACTAAAGGGCCTTTTAGAAAGCAATGGGGTTTCTTTTCTGAATTTCAGTGCAGTTGTTGTTGATGCCTAAGTAAATATCACACAGCAATATTAGCATAACCAAGGAGAGTATTATTTGAATCAAAATATAGATATATACCAAATGAAATGATTCAAAGAAAGCTGCTTTGGGTGATATCAGGGTAATGATGTTGTAAAACATTATTCCTGACTGGTAACCTTATCTTTCACACCCTTTGCAAGATATCTAAGATGCCATATTAAGAGAGTTTTAAAAATAAATAATTTCTTCTACTTCCTGAAGTGAAGGGCTTTTCATCAGAGCATAAATTCAGTATAAAAAATAAAAAAACTTTGCAATTTTTTCTGCAAAATTAAACACTGCTATCTGAACCATTGAGAGAAATATATTTACATATTTCAGGCTAAAGATCTTTTGTAAATGTTTAGTTACCACATTCAAACCTTTCAACACTTCCCCCGAAATCACATTATTCTTATGAAGATACAACAAGAAGTCAAAGAATAAAATGTAAAAAGCTCCACTTCAGCAATATGAGGGTTGTGAAAAGAGCTGACAGCATCCAGGAAGCTCAAAGTTACAGCTGACAGCCTGTCCCTAACTCATGCTGTGTGAAAAAAGCAAATGGCACTAATGCATATTAGCTGAGCCCAAAATTTGAACCCCTCAGCCCATCCCTCCTTCTCTATTTGAGTTATGGGAGCTGTTGTTTGGAGGTCTGATTTTCACACTTGGCTTCAGTGTTGCTGTTAGAAGGCGTGCATGGCACTTACACACAACATAAATCTTCACTCAAAAGCTCTGTTTCGTCCAGGCACGTGCTGGTGCAGCAAGCAGGACTCAAGATATTAGTTACAAACATCGATGTGTTTCTTTGCAGGCTTTGAAGACTTCACCAAAGGCACAACAGTTTGCTGTATACCTCTTCAGAAAACATTTGTTTGACACGCTTTCTGCCTTTTACTTGCTATGGTTTATTGTATGCATTTCTAACTTGTGATGCTCAATAAGGATAAATTTAACAAGTGCACCATGTATGTTTACAACCTCTGTGGAAAGCAGAGATGATCCATCTGTGAAATCTGTTCCTTTCTAGGAGCTGGTTGACACCTAGGACAGAGAACTCATCCTACACTGGTTTCATTCTCAAAGTCAGCTCTGGTGACTCTGGTTGGGGGAAATAACTGCATTTCAACATGTTATGCAGCCAGCACAAAGGAAGCAGGACAGACCTCCAGTCATAAGTTAGGAATTTTAAGTGTAGAAACAGGTTCCTTGGAAGCTGAGTAAAGTAGGTTTTACTTGGCCATAGCCTAAGAAGTTACTGTGCACTGGTGTTTCTGTGCACCTGTATTGCAGATTAATCTGAACAGTTTCCATAAGAGTGAGCTTTGACAGTGTTCACCAGTTCTTGTGGGATAACACTTCAGTGACCCCTATTTGTGAAACCTTCCTGCCCATTCCAGACAATGTCTCCTTAATAAACCTGCACTCAAATCACTAGTGGAAGGTGCTGGTAGCAGAGTAATAATAATAGTAATAAATTTTTTTAAAAAAACAACCAACCAGCCCCCAGACAAGAGAAGGTACTTAAAAAAATTAGAACATCTGAGATAAAAAGGTGTAGAGAACATGACAGTCTGTCAGTAGAAGTCTGAGCTGATAAAGCCAGCAGTTTGTTGAAATGTAACGGCCTTCTACTGAAATGCTAGGAGAGTAACAAGGCACCCATGCAAGGAAAAAAAAAAGCTGAATGAACATTTTAATTAACTCATGTGCAATTTTAATTAAAAACATAATGTGTCAGGAAAATGAATAATGCCTTGGGGCAATAAAATAGCTAGATTTTCTGTTCAGTCTTCTGCTTCATATCTTTTATGGAAGAAGGATATTATTGTTAAAATGAAAAAAACACTCCTTCCAGCCTCCTGGCCCTCCTCCACACACATCTAACAAGAAATGTAACAAAACCCAAAGGTGTGGACAAAAGGAACAGGATTAAATCCAAGCATGGTACAAGATATTCTGTGCTACCTTCATGTTGGTTATGTCAGTCTTCTGGCTTTAAACAGAAAAACTTTGACCTTCAGTATCAAAGGCAATGTTTTGGTCTTAATAAAATATGCTCAGAAAATGTGGATGCCCATATTTTTTGTGTGAAAAATTGAAATTGAATATTATTGAACCTTGATGACAAAGTGGTAGTCTCCATCCTTTACAGATAAAGCCATTTTAAGCCACTGGGATTCTATAACCTGAGATACTGGTAATCACATGATTTTTTAAATGTGAAAAAATAAGGCTTTCAAATATTAGAGAGGAAAAGAAATAAAACACAGGGGAAAAAGTTGAGGAAAGTTAACTTTCCCCAAACAGAAAATATATAATGTCCAAACCTATTTATTTCTTTTCTTTGCCCAGATACCACTCACTGAAAGAGATTTGATATTCTAGCAGCTATAGCATAGCCTGGGGCAAAGGCAGGGTCACGAGCACCACCATGTAACACATTTTAAAGGCTGTCAGAGATGTTTCTTCAGTCTGTGTGTCCTCAGCAGTCCCAGAGTCACTGGTTTGCTGCAGGGACTTGCTACCTGGTCATACCTTTTCTGTGGCTCACATCATTTTGACCGTAAATCACATCTAAACTGTGAGAAGGCTGTTTGCCTTAATGTGCTCTGAAAGCATATGAAGCTTTGTGTGCAAAAAGTCCTGGGCCACATCCAGTCTGCAGCATGTTTTGCACAACTCTGATCTATTAAGCTTCCATGGGAAGTCCTGACACCCAGGATCTCCTCTAACTCCCTGCCCCCTGTGTGTATTCAAGACTCTCACAGGAAAGAATTTTTTCCTATTATCTAATATAAACCTATCCTCTGCCAGTTTAAAGCCATTTCCTCTTGTCCTATCACTACATGCTCTTGTAAAATGTCCCTCTCCAGTTGTCTTGTAGCCCCTTCGGATACTGGAAGTTACTAGAAGATGTCCCCAGAACCTCTTCTCCAGGCTGAAAACCCCCAACTCTCCCAGCCTGTCCCCATAAGAGAGGTGCTCCATCCCTCTGATCATCTTCATGGTCCTTCTCTGAACTTGCTCCAACAGGTCCACATCCTTCTTGTGCTGTTTGCCCCAGAGCTGTACAGAGTACTCCAAGTGGGGTCTTGCAAAAGCAGAATAGAGGAGGTTAATCATCTCCCTCAATGAGCTTGTCATGTGTAAGTGTTTTTAAGTTGTGTTTTAATTCTCATTTTCCTGCTTTGATTTTGATTCATAATGAGTTCCATTAATTTCCCCAAGTCAAGTCTGTTTTGCTCATGACAGTAAACAGTGAGTGATCTCTCCCTGCCCTTACCTCAACTCATGGGCATTTTGTTGTATTTTCTCTCATCTGTCCATCTGAGGAAGGGAGCAATAGAACACCTTTGGTGGGTACCTGGCATCCAGCCAGAGTTAAACCACCAGACCATGCTACTTTTGATGCAGCCCAGGAATGTTCAGGACAAACAGATGCAGTTTGTTTCCTCCCCAGGAAGGGGAGGAGGGTGGTGGGAGGCTCATCTGAGCCTGGTGCCCACCCAGCAGAAGCTCCTCTGCCTCTGGGGCTCCAGTGGTGTCAGCTGCACCCTCAAGCATCAGCACATCACAGCTCGCAGGCCAAACTCAAGAGAGATAAGCCAAGCTTTAGTTTTCAGTCATCCAGAAAATACTGGGAGGCTGCAGAGGCATGTAGGAATTAGAAATTTAACAAACAGGAGGTAAAAATCAGCCTCCAAACAGGAGCCTCTGCCTCTGAGGTCACTGCATTTAGAGTGGGTATATGTCTACCTTTGCATAAATCACTGAAATTCCTGAATGGAATGCTGTAATGTTTTCCAGAGCCTGAGGGAAATACCTAAGCTGATTTTAACTGCACAGAGGGTTCCTTTTCAATAATGCTTTTTTAAATGCCTCCTCAGACATGTTGCTCTTCTTTTCCCCTTTTTGTTTCCCACCAAATTTTAGGCTTTAGCACAGCTAATAAATAAATAAACAGTATAATTCCAGGTTGCATGCACTATTGCTGAACAAATGTGTTTTAACAATATGCCTGCAATTTATGCTTGCTTCTCATAAACAAGCTTGCTTTTGTCATGGCAGGAGTGCCCAGCATAAGAGTTAATTTATGCAAATTCTGGATAATATTCAAGTTTAATTCTCTTTTTTCCCTTTCTTTTTCCTCTAGTCATTCACTTGATTCTAAGACTGTCATTCACTGAAGGAATAATAAAACAGCATTTGATTTAGGAGAGCAATCACAGTTCATGTTTCAAATCCTGAATATTCACAATAAGCTGAGACAAATTATTACGGAATTATTCATCAAATTGCTTTGAATAACAAATAAATGTTGTGGAATTACAGTCTGAATTCAGACTTCCACAAAAAAGCAAACACAGTAAAATGATTTAAATAAGTTTTTCAGTGCTAAACTAGCTTTTAGATTGCTATACTCTTGGATCCTATAAGCAGCAAGTTCCTTTGTAATTTATCACATCAGTTTCGAGGTGATGATCAGTACTGGTTCAATTTGCAATATAAAAATTTTGCCACAAAAATTCCCAACAATAGAAAAGAAAATTATTTTGACAGCTTGATGTAGTATGTTTGTTTCTAGCCATAGGGTAGAAGGACCTGAAAAGATGTGCTTACTCTCATGAGCCATAAAGCAAATTTTTTCCTTGCGTCCTGAGTCTGTTTATAGACTTACACCAAGTGGTAAGGAGCTGGAGTTTGACCACTTAATATCGAATTCTTCTGTACACTTAGAGGACTGTGAAAACCATGTCCTTCGGTGAGCTGAGATGCCTGGTCTGTGTATATAAGAGACATGTTGCCTCTGATAGCAGCAGCTACAAGGATTTGTACAGCCTGAACTAAGCAGGCAGGGACTGAGCACAGGCTCCAGAAGGCTAATTTCAGATATTGGCTGACAGTTATTTTCTCTAAATTCCTACTTAAATCACTTTGGTTTAAAACTATTAAAACCATTTATTTGTATTTTGCTTAGTAAGGATTTGTTTGCATCAAAAGTGAAGCCAAAATTGAGTTGGTCACATTTGTTTTGGTAGAAGTCCACGTGGGGACACTGCTGCAATAAATCTGCCTGCTTTTGAGACAGATCAGGACTGAAGTGTTATAAAAGTACAGCTAGTTGCAAAATCAGTTTTTCGCTCACCTCATAAAACAGTAAAGGCATTGACAATTAGTCTGCAGTACAATGAAACACAGTGGTCTTGCAGGTTCCAGCAGAAAGCTCTGTCCATCCCTTTTAAATTTTAAATTTTAAATTTGGCAAATACACATTTTCAAGAAAAAAGAAACAACAAAACTTTTCAAAAATTCAGAGGAATGAGGTTGGCATAGATCAATCATGTTCTCTGTTGGAGATGCAAAGATAATTAATATAATCTAGCACATCTTGAGGTAAACTAATGTGCATACAGATATAAACAACAATTCCAATATTTTAAAGAGTGCAAAGCTGGTGCTTATTAAAACAGTTCATAATCATTCTTATTTCAAGTTCTGCATGAGAATGTGCTGTAATGAGGAATTTAAAATTTTCTAATCAGACATGATTTTATAAAACACACAGATAATTAAAATGGTGAAGATAACACAGAGAAGGATGAGAAAACACTGTAAAACAGACAGAAAAGAAGAAGGGTGTAAATAAGGAAAAAACCCACAAAGCATCACTGATGTATCAAATTTATCCTGCTAAATTTGTAGTGTACTGCAGTTTTAGGTTTCACAGTGCAAAAAGCTACTATCAAACATTTTTATAAGGTTATGCTAGCATAGGTAGATTCATACTGACAATTTTATTTGATTAAAGGATGCTTACTAAGCCTTGGAGTTTATTTTCATAAGTTTTAGCACTTCAGAACAGGAAATTGAGGTCTATAGACCATTCCTGTTAAAACTGATCAAAACACATAGATAATAGTTCATAGCTGTAGAGCCATTGCAGAGCTATTTACCCTGATTTGTATTCAGTGACTGATTGGAACAAATAAAAAATATTTTCTATATAATTTAAAGAAGGAGGATAATGTTGTTGTGCTAGAAGACAGGAAGGGGTAAGAATTTGACTCTATGGTGAGCAATTCCTTCTCTTCCACTACCCAATGTGGATGCCAGGTGGGATGCTGAAGGCTCATCTATTACCCAGCAATGTACAGAAACCACTCTGCAGAACAGTCTTTGAGGATGAAGATGACAGAAGATGACTAACCCTTGTTATCAGGATACATTGGCACCCCAAGAGAAGAGTGGTCCTATTTCCTTCTTTTTAAGGCATTTAGGAAGATGAGTTAATTTTGCCTTTGTAGAGGTTAACAGAGATATTTTAAAGACTTGGGAATGAAGCTTTAGCTGGGACACTCATTCTGTTTTGTGTTGTCACTGAACCAGCTGATTTTCCACAATGGTTTAAGCAATTTCCAGATTGTAGCAGGGGATGCCACACACTAAATAGATACTGAGCAAGCGCCTCTCCAAAGAGTCGCTGCATTTCCAAATGCTCCATACCAGTGGGAGAAATTCGAGGAAGTACATATGTTGCTTCTAGCTTCCACAATATTTTGGGTGTGACTGACTAGACTCATATGTTCCCATATTTCACCAGCAGATAAGTATTGGACTCAGAAACAATTCCACCCTATCAATATGAAAGTGATGTGTGAAGCCAAGAATGTTATTACTTAAGATCTTGCCAACTACCCTTGATCAATAGATGAAGGTCAACTCACTCAAACACATAAGACTATTTCTGATCAACCAGTTCTAGCTGCATAGCTGGGAAATTGTTTATTATTTAGGAGCTAATCTGCATATATAAAAGCTCAATGTTCCTTTTACTGATAAATAAATATCCATCAATGTTACAAGTGATAATGTTTATTTTGTAAGGATTTATCGTCTTGACTAAATCTATGACTGATAGCAAACAGAAAGCATTCAAAATTCATCCCAAAGTCAACTTGCTGAGTAAAGAGATCTTGGTATGATGTTTTGATGTTCTTCAGCAAAGAAACCCTGATATGTTGTAGCAGATAAAATCTTTCTTCTTCCTCTTGCAAATAAAGATAAAAAAGTTTGCTTTGAAAGAAGTCTGAAATTTGGCTAAAAAAGACAATAATAGCTAAACTAGAACCTCTTCAAAGAAACTAAAATGATATGGAGGAAAAAGTTCTTTCATTTTTCATACCATAGCAGCTAAAAAGTAGAGACATTTGACATTACAACAATTTTACTTTTCACAAGATTTTAGAATTTCATAAAGCAAAGTCAGCAGTGACATTTCCCCTCATCTACAAGCTAATACTGACTTACCACTGTCTTTTCTCTCTTCTTTCTTCATCTATCACTGAAAGGATGTCTATGGCTTCTGGGACTTTTATCTTAAGCTTCAACAAGATTACAGTTCCTGTAAGGATCTGGTACTGGTGCCAGTTAAAGTTTAAGTAGTGGCAAAGACCATAGGTTTCTACATGTGCAGTTCAAAGGGTTGATGCACATGTTCAAAGGATAGGTTTCTACATGTGCAGTTCAAAGGGTTGATGCACATGTTCAAAGGATTATCTCCCTTTCTGTTGTCAGATCTTTTAGATTGTCTCTCCTGTGTGTGTGACCGTGCCAAACTCCAGCACAGAGTGCAGAAGTACCACCAGTTTCTGCTCCAGCATGATCCTATCAGGGGTGCTGTCTCATGTCATCTGTCTTCCTCAGAGAAGGAAAGTAAAGTTTCAAAGAAAATAATGGCTTGTCAGCTCTGCTTCTCTACTTGGCTCTGCAAATGCTGCAGCAGAGAAGACGGGTGTGCTCACACCATGGTCCTGTTAGAGTTGCTTTTGTGTCTTCACACTTCATTTGAGGTCAACCACACGTGAATGCTGGTGAACAGTGAACACTCCTCAGGATTAGAGGTAGGATTAGTTTGAACCAAAATGGCTCCACACAGACAACAAAGAGTGACTTTTAGCAAATAATCAATGTCCGATTTTTTTCTGACAGCTTGTTAATGGGAGAGCTTTGGCTTTGAAGGCACAGAGCTGGAAATAACATTATGCACATTTATGATATGTGGTTTTGTTCAAAACTCAGATAAGAAAATTGTTCCTTTACATAACCTTCATGACCTTCAGGTTTGTCAAAATTGTGGGAATTTATGGACATTGAAATTTTCTGAGGCACTGAGGTAAGGTGATACTTGCCTTGGCTCAGCAGGTTTTAATATGAAGTAACTTGAAGTGTGGAGGAGTGGTCTGACAACACCATAGTTCATTCTGTCATATCAGGAGGATTCTCATGTTTGATTTCTTTATTAAAAGAGTCTTTCTGCCTAAAGGGGCAGAGTAGACATGTATATCATGTATCTACTTCCTCTCCTTGTTGCTGAGCTGTAGCTACAATGGCCTTTTAGCAATCCAGGTCAGGCTTCAGTGGCTTGCTATTCCAACGTGCCTTGGTCTAAAAGCCAGTGCGAAAGAGCACCCTGAGAGCCATAGTTATATGCTCTCCAACTTTCAAAACAAACATTAGAGGCTTTAATCCCTAGAACTCAGAGATGCTTCACTTGAACAGGGGCCATCCAGCTTGACTTCTGTGTACAGATGTGCAGTGTTGACAGTGACAAAATCTTCTCTTTATCAAGAGATGCAGAATATTTATATATCCAATTGATATTAGAAGATGCTCAGGGATTTTTGACTGATGGACCAAGGAAAGAAACTACCTAAGACAGAAAACAGAAGATAGAAAAGGCAATCAAAGATGTGGGATAAAGGGCAGTTCTCATAATTTTATGGTCCATAATATTAAGCAGTGTGTGTTAGGAATGTAGTATGAAGAGCACAAAAATATCATCCCTTTGTAAAGCATTGTTCTGCAATACTTTACTTGAGAATTTCATCAGGGCCAGTGAGACCTAAATAAGCCCCAAAATGCAACCAGCTCATTTGTGCCTTGCACTTCAATGTTACAGTAACATGTGCTTTTGATGGTTTTGTTTTATTAAAAAAAGTTGAGTGAATTCTTGCTTCTTCTCATCCAAATGCCAAATATTAATGAATTAAGCTCTGTTCAAGGTGAAAAATAATTTCAAAAGTTTCTTTCCTCAGTGAGTACCTGATCTGTTCCGATCAAAACGCATTCTTAAGATGTTTCTTCCTGCTTTTTTCCCAGTAGACAGTTTAATTTGTAGTATGCTTTGAAAGGTTTTCACACTATAGGTGGGCTATTGGGAGCTTTAGAAGGTAAGACCTGATTATTGAATATTCTTGGAGAATATGTCAGTTCTACATGGAGAAGAAGAAGGAAAAAAATAGCAAAAATCCTCTGATGGAAATATTTTGTAAGTAGAGACGCTGGCAAGGATTATCTAAAAAAGAAAAATGTTGAGTCTTGGACATTGAAAGTCATAATTTCGCATTGTAAGCAAAAAAGGACTCTTTTTTTTTTAGCAGAACAGAGGAGCTGGCTTTCACCACTGCTCTAGTCCCCAGCTACAGAGGTGTGAAATGTTTACTTAGAATGTGCAATTTTTCACAAATGACAATGTAAAAACATTCATACCTATGGGAAAACCCCATTTCCATACATGTGTGAATGTATCTAAACATCATGAATTCTATCCACTGTGTCTGTTGAAAGAAAAAATATTTCCTAGACTGACCTCTTTCCCTGAATCTCACTTGGGACTTTGTCGCCATGGGTGAATTCTGATGTGGTTCCCTGTTGCTTCTGTTCCCATCAGGAGCTCCTGATCTTGCATCCCACCACAGTGTGGCCCTTCTCATTCCCAGTTCTATCTATCCTGGGGACAGGATGACTTTCTCCATCCCTGACTCAAAAAAGTTCTAAGAGCAGACAAAAAGATTTTAAAAGGCAAAAACTGGTTCAAGTTTCGGTAAAACCAGTGTCCTACTCATCTGTTTGCTTCAGACCTTTGGAGAGCAATGACAACCCAACTGGCCTTGGATTATCCCTTCAGAGCCACATTTCACCTGATAATTGAGTTAAACAACTAGTTATTCCTATAGCCAGAACACATGAACGGGATGATAAGGGAAGACTGATTTATGATCACTTGGTATCTGAAAGGTGTAGCATTCTATTTAACAAATAGTATTCCTCTAGATTAGAAAACATCATAAACACATTGGAAAGCCTTCAGCCCAGACCCATCCACCACATGTATTTTTTTAACATTTTAATTTAGCTATCTGTTTTGGATTACATAAATAAAAAAAATGAATTCAGTATTTTCTTTCTAAAATAAATCAATTCTGCTACATTGGAATTACCGATTAGATTGAGCATTAGGGAATGTATGAAACTGCATCTTTAACAGACACAACAACATTTCTCAATGAGAATCAAGCAGTTTGCAGTGACCTTCATGTTGATCAGTGGGGGGTCAGTACTGGCATTAAATCATTTTGATTCACAGATGAGATCAACATATTCATATTTGTTTGCCAAATGTGTATTTTAATTTAAGCTTCCTCTGATTGATGCATGTAATTTATGCTGCTTAGAACTAAGGCATCATATTTTTCTTTTTTCCTAACTAACCGGGGGAGACTTTCTTGGAATCAGATAAAGGAAAGAGTCCAGTAATTTGTAGCAATGTGACTACAGCCACACATGTTCTAGAATTAATGTTCTTCATTAGGGTGAGGAGTATCAGCTGTATATATACATCAGGATTTTAATTAACTTGGTCCCCACAACAGGACACATGATTCAAACTGTTTTTCCTTTATTTCATATTAGATAAAAAAAAAAACAAAAAACCAAAAAACCAACATGATGTAAAGTTAAAACAGAAAAACAAGCAAAAATCCAACCCCATGCACGTGCAGCAATAAGAAACAAAATCTAAGAGTTTTAGTCAAGGTCAAGGATATTTCTATAAATCAGAGTTAATCCTCACGAGTAACTTGGCACTGACAGCTCACAGAGCAGTGCTCTGACTGAGAGATTACCAGTTCTACCCACCCTGTGTAGCCCAGTCTCACAAAAGGGTAGTGACTCACTCATGGGATTGTTTAAATCTTTTTAATGTGTTTTTGGGATGGACACAACTTCATTTACAAGTGACTTGTAATTGGCTACAAAGACTGCAGTTGCCCTGTACTCTGACAGATGGGTTGTCTTTTAAGTGAGCTCTGAACACATTGTCCAGGGGAAAATGCATCTTCCACTGCAAGTGACTGCTTCACATTTCCCCTGACCTCTGTGCAACCAGACTGATGACTGAAGTTGCAGCTGTGTTGGACAGGGACACCTTCCACTAGACCAGGTTGCTCAAGGCCCCATCCAACCTGGCCTTGAACACTTCCAGGGATGGGGCATCCACAGCTTCTCTGGGCAACCTGTTTCAGTGCCTCACCACTCTCACAGTAAAAAAATTCTTCCCAACATCTAATCTAAACCTATGCTTGTTTGGTTTAAAGCCATTACCCTTTGTTTAGTTCTAGGCACGTTTGCACATGTGTGTATTCAAGAGAGAGGAGCAGCTAAACTGACATGCAGTCCCATACAGACCTCCCCGGAGTGCACATATTCCTGGTGAGAGGAGGCAAAGTCAGGGAGAAGCTCCTTGCTCACTGAATGCAAGGATTTACTTTTGAGGCTCACTGGTCTCGGATCAGCTCCAGAGAAGGCACTTCCTTCTCTGCAAAGATGATCTTTATCCTTTCGATAGGAATTGCTGTTGTGCTAGAGGATTCCTGTGCCAGGCACTAACATTGAATTAGCTTAATTTATGCAATTTGTGTAATATTGTTTGTTGGGAGCCAAGGCAAGGCAAGCTGAACTGCAGCACCTTTTATGATTTGTAAAAAAGCCCATGTTTGAACACAAATGTCAGCACCGGTGTGGCTGTGATCCTCACCTCTAACAAGGATTGCATCCCAGCACCGGGAAACAGTTTATTTAATTAAAGAAATTTAAAAGACATAGACGAAGTGTTCATGCAGCTAAATCTTTTGGAGTTAACTTTGGCATAATTTGGCCTTCTGACACAAATTCAAACTGGAGTCTGGCTTTTGGTTACGTACCTCCTACCCCATCTACTTTAGATATCCAGGATATAATTCTGAGCAACTAATATCCTAAATTCTTTATAAAATCAACAGAAGAGCTATATTGCTGAAAAGAGGTAGCTAAAATTAGGACAGATTCCCATAGGTCTGGACCAGTGGAAAATAAATACACTGCAGACAAATGCTAATATGCTGACAAAATATCCTAGGGAGCTTGGCAGAGAGTCTTAAAGAGTACAATCCTGGTAAAATTCTTTGTTTTTTATTTTCCATTTAGTCTTTCTTACTTGTGTCTAGTATCTTAAACTGTCCTGTTAAACAGAGTAATAGAAAAGATGATTTTTATCAGTCTGGAGACTCTAGAGCCAGCTGATATTTTAAATCTTTACATTTCTGATGAGATAAAACACATATTTAAAGGACAATAAATTACACAAAATTATGTTTCACTATGTTACAGTGATTTAGAATATCAGTTCAGATTATTAACTTTTTTTTTAATAATTAGGCATTTTGCTATTATAGCACACACTTTCAGTTGATAATAAAAGAAAAGTTATTTATTTTGGCTTTAACACAAAAATGTTTGAAGCTTCTCTGAGAACACAGCATTCTTCATTTTATTCTAGGGGAATAATGTTATTGTTTTGGTGGTAAGAAGAAATCAAACCAGGTGAGTATGTCTGTTATATAGTAAATCAAGGTGCTACAGTAAGCCTACAGTACATCTAGAAATGTATGCCTGGAAGCAGATCTAGCAGTCAAAATCCAGGTCGCACAGCCCCTTTGTTTATGAAAATCATAGGTCATCGATAACCTGCCTATTATCAAAGCCATTTATCAGCTGATTATTTCCATACCATTATTTCTTGCACCATTTTATCCACCAATAATTTGGAAATACTGACAAATATTTATTAAAAAAAAAGCTCACGCTTTCTCTGCAGGTTGATCGGATGAGCTCTCGCTTGTACATCGGAAAGCTGACTACCTTCCAACAACTTGATTTCACAAATGGAGAAACAGCATCTGTTTTCCTGCAGCTCCACATATGGCTCTCACTGTTGCTGCGTGGAGCTAAAGCAGGTAGTCCCCATGAGCACAGCCCTCTGGAGCCCTGCAGCCCCCCGGGGCCGGCCACCGCCGCTGGGCTGCGAGGGACACCGGCTCCCCAGGCACCTGGAACCCTGAGCTCCATCAGCAAACACAAAGCATCCCTCCCAACGCCAGCTTGTGGGGGAAAATGCTCAAACGTGTATTTAGGACTCCTGTGCTGGTCTGTCTGGTGTGGTGGTTTCAGTGTATTTACTCCAAGGCATGATTGCTCAAGGACTTTAGAAAATGTCTAGCTGTCATCAATGGAGCATGAGGGGACCTGAAATAATTTGCAGACAGAGTGGTGTGTGCATGTGGAGAAAGGAAACAGAGCAGCTATGCTAGAATTAAGATAAAATGCATGTAATGCATATACTTTTTCTGCATGGCACATGAGCATTTTTGGCTGTGTAAATATATTCAGCAGATCTTGATGGCCCATTCAGGAGTTTGAACCTGAAGTCAAATAAAAATATTAAGGCTTTTTTTTTTTTTTTGCCTTTTCATAGGTTTTGTGCTTGTGAAGGTCAAGGGACTGGCAGCGCCAGAAATTGAATTTCTGAATACATCCACAGTCCAGGTATATTTCAGACAGATGCTCTCATTCTCAGACTGCCCTGCCAATGACCTTAACCCTGATTTGGAAGGACAACTCAATCTACTATAAAGAGGAGAGGTGATTTAGTCTCCAGCCATGCTGACAGAGTCTTGGACCTCTCTGAACACAGTTTGTCATTTGTGCTGAAACATCAAATCATTTGGTAATGCGAACTATCTCCCACCAGTGATTAAACTGAGACTAATTACTACTCTTTCCCTCTAAAATCTGGCTCTGAATAATCCCAGTGATAAAATTTTTCTCTCTGTATGTTCCATCTCCATAACAAACTGTAATGCATAACTATCTATTTAACCATCTATCTATACTATTGTTTCCAACTATTGAAGGCCAGACACAAGAAAAGACAAGACAATTTTCTGTGGCCATTGCTGGAGACTGCATTATATCAGGTTAGAACTGAACAAATATCTAGTTTGTTCAAAACTATCATTCCTTTCTTCAAAGCATTTATCCGCGTCTCCAAACCCACCAACTGATCCCCAAAATCAGAAAAGCAATTTTGGGTCAAATCTAATATCATTAAATAACTGTAAACCCTCTGGTGAGGTGCCATCTCAGCTCATGGCACAAGAAAATCATGGTCCAGGAGAAATGCTGACACATGGCAGCAGCAAGGCATCTCTAAAAGAAAATAGCACAAGCTTGGAAGCCAGATGCAGTCCACCTTTGGGGCAGGAGGAAGTAAATAAAACCCATGGTTATAGTCTCCACAGGAAAAGGACTGCCAGCAGCACCTCAGGAATGACCTCAAACAGACAGGGCCAGCAGGTGGGTTTAGAAAAGGTGAAGGCAGTCAAGCAAGAGATTAAGAAACAGTGAACACGAAGAGAAAGTGGAAAGGAAAGGGAAAACAGAAGAAAAAAAAGGAAAACAGAGGAATTAAAGCCAGTCAGAGGATGGATACGGGGGAAAGATAGTGTCAAATGTGCTATTTGGAAAATCAGACAACTCCTCTGGTCTCTTACATCAGCTGGAAGAAAACAAAGCTCAACATGATTTTGTTTGATGCAGGGAAAAGAAATGTCCCATTACTGAAATCTGTGACAGGCTACAGCATTATTCCACCCTCCTGTGTCAGGAAAGAACTGCTAGTGTTTAACCAGTCCAGGTAGACATCAGACTGTGAGGAACAGGGAGAAAGAGAAATGCCAGCTAGGCTGCTGTTTTGCAGGATGGTAAAACTCTTAATTTTCAGTAAGGTGGGGAGCTGAGAGAAAGTAGATCTTACCATGGTTCCATGGCAAAAAGACAGCTGTATTGCTTTGCTTGACTTCTTGTGGCTTTAATCTTGCCCTAAGTTAAATATGTGTTGTGAAGCAAATGCTCTCTGCATTCTCTGCAGAACCGGGGCAGGTGAACAGTCCACTGTTCCCTGAACTGACAGGGAAAGAAAAATTCAGGTTTTAGGGGGTCACACTCTCATATTTAGGGGGAGGCAGAGCTTTCCTCTCAGTATGTAGATATCAGGGTACCTCATTTGGAAAAATACCAGGACCTACACTGAAACTGGAAGGCCAGGGGGGAAGCAGAGTCGGGGCATGTTCTGTGCCTGCCACAGACAGGCACTGTGGCAAGCAACCCTGGGTGTCTGCTTTGCATGGCTGCTGGATATCTTCTAATGAACTGAAATACTGACACATGGAAAATTGTTGGAGCCATGTAATAGCCACCTTCAGCACTTGGAGAGTCAATGCATTGTACAGTAAGTACAGATATCCAGTGCTTTCCAGAAAATTTGCAGAATGGCACAAATGATCATTGTACTGCTGCCCTCCAAGTGCCAAAGTTTCTTTTATTTAAAAACCTCAGTAGTGAACATATTATTAAAAATATACTTTTATTTGCTTTGTGGCAGAGGTGCCAAAGGGAGACCATAATTTCTGTCAGGCTAGTTTATCCTTTTTGAAAAGAAAATATCCAGGTCCAGTCAAATATAACAACAGCTTCTAGGAAAAACACTGACATACAGACAACATAAAAACAGGCACTGTGACAAATTTAAATTCTGATTCTTCTCTCAGCACTGAGGTCTGTGTTTTTAGGTTGGTTCAGGCGTAAATGTAGCACTCCAGTTAGTGAAATGCTGTGGATGTATTTGAAAAGAGCAAAATTTCTCCCTTAAAGAGCAGTAAATTTTCAAAGTGTTTGCAGTTTGTTCTTTGCAGATGGATGAGAAAAGGAGGGAATCCACCTCAGAAATTATTAGAATACTGTCATAGTATCATTCATCTTGGCAAAAGTTGACTGAGCAGATGATGAAGATCCACTTAACTTGGACTCAATCAAAGGTTTTGCTATTTTCATTTCACAGGCCAGATGTAGCTCATCACCAGTTGGAGCTGATTTCAGAAGAGGTGTTAGAGTTTGCTGGTCCAAGGGACGATGTGATCCAGGCATCAAAGAGAGCCACGAGAGAAGTGTGTGCTCTCCCCCCTGCTTGTGATTGTCTGTGGTGCCTCACCCCTGACAGTCCCAGGCCACCATCCAAGGACAAGGGCTCCTGGGGACGCTACTCAGCCTCCCCTCCCCACCCTGGTGTGCCATCCTGCTGGCAGACACCTAAAGAGCCCAGACTTGGTGCCTGCACAGAAGTGAGAAGGAATTGCTAATAAACACAGTCCTGTGCACTGGGAAAATCAGGAGCCAGCTTCCCACTGTGTGCTTGCTTGACTCACCCACACCCACACGCTGAGCAAGGAGGCAGCTATCTCCTCTCACTTCTCCTGTGTGGCTTTTCAACTTTTTCACCCTTTTGTGAGGAACATATTCTACCTTATCTCTGCAGCATCTGTTGCCTGGTCTTTCTGACCTGTGCCAAGCAAAGCTAGTCTAAAATGATTTAAATGCTTTATTGTGATGCCCACAGCATTCAAGATGCAAAAGGTAGATCAATACCCCAGCAAGATGCAAAAAGTGCCTTACCTTTTCTTATGTCCTAAAAGAATGAATGTGCCTGAAACATTATTTATGCCTACTCTCTCCTATTTCTATCACTGATTCTAATCAGAGCTCAGTACATTTCTTGAAAACAAAACCCTCTGTGAGCAGTGATAAATAGATAATGTCAATTACTGTGCTACTCATGCAGTAGAGCTTTTTTATTTTAGAATGTGATTCAGCTTCATACAGAGGGTCCACCTGAGACACTGTGAACTTCAGAACCTAACTAGAATTTCTCTGGGGTTTACATTTTTCCTGACGCTTCACACAGGGTGACTTTTATCTCTCTCATAGATTTTCTGTGAGTGGGTCATGGGAATCTCAGACCTGTTTATAAAATATTTATAAGATGTTTATAAAAAGCACTAGCAACTTAAAGCTTTCTATCTGATAATGTTTGTACTATTTTCAGTTTCTGACTGGATAATCTTAAAAAGGCTCTGACCAGCAAAGCAGGAAAACTTCATTAGGATGTTGCAACCAAAACAGTTGAAACAGTTGTTTTGGTTTTCTAGCATATTTCCAGCACAGATTTATGTTGGAGTCAAAAACTGTAGTCCAGTTGCAGACTTAACAAAGTCAAAACTTTGCCTGGTTATGAAAACACTTTATAATGTTGTTTACTATGTTCTGTTCCAATAAAGACTATTCAAATCCACCTACTCCATGTGTGTGAATGAAATTCCCATTGTAACAATATATTACAGAATATTAGAATAGCAAATATATGTATCAATGTTAGATAAGATGGGCTGTCAGTTCTGTGCTTCTCCTTTCACATTTCTTCATTTTTTCCTTATCATCATGCCAATGACAGCAACAAAAAAAATTTAAAAAACCAAAAAAACCCAAGCCACCATTGCCCCAGCAATCACCATTTGGAACATTTTCATAAATGTTCTTTTCAAGACATGCCCTACTCAATGAAATAGCTGCCTGAAATCATGCATACTTCAATGTATTTCCTTTTCACATTCCTTCTGGACGTGTATTTATATGCCAACTTGTCTTCATAAATTTCAGACTGGCCTTATAATAGCACAAATTAATGATGCCACTAGAAAAGAACTCAGCTGCTTTCAAAGGAGCAATAATCATGTCAGAGGTGCAGTTGGCATGAAGATGATTGAGTTGCACCTCTTCTCTGAGATATTTTCAGGGATGAATCATCCCTTACATAACGTATAGCAATGGACAAAATTTCCATGTTACTCTGATACCTCATGCCATCACATTTAATTGTGTAACAGTCAGTCACTACTGCATAAATTTGCCTCCTCAATGATTTGTTGTAAGACCATGGTAGATGTGTTTTCAGTAAGCTGATTTGAGATTTCAGGAGACACTGCACTGGATTGCAGGGACTGCAGGACAGTGATACATCATTCTGGAGACAAACCCTCCTGACTTCCTCATATGAGCTAATTGGAACTCCTCTCTTGAACATTAACTCCTCCATTGTGAACAATTAAATGGGAAAATTAAAGACAATAAAAAGTCACTTTACTCTAAATAAAAGGTCTTTTTTACACACTTTGCCTAACAGAATTTTTCATATCCTCATATGTCAAAATTTTGCTTTACCACTTGCGACATTTTCCAGGCTATGCCTTGCATCTCTCTTTAAGAGAAGTTCAGATTAATTATTCATCTAATATTGTGAGCTAAATACACTCACCAAAAGCCAAATGCTCTTTCTGCACCACAGTGCAACTACAGCATTGCTGATGTGACACAGACTATTATCAGACTTTCAAGTTGGTCTGCTTAAGCATTCTTTGGCATACTGAATATTTTAATAAGCCAGAGTTCATTTTACACAATGAATATTTTTACTGAATTTTTTCATTGTGGACTCTGGTGAAGAATGAAAATACACAGAAGTTTAAATCAATCATTTTGTATTAATTAGCTATTATTCTGGTGGATTCCATACCTGGAAAGGCCACAAATATTGGCCTTCTTCAGATAAATGTTTTTAATAGGAGACTGTAGACCTGGCTTAGTGCATCAGGCTGCTGTTTCACACAGAGCTTCACAGAGTATGGAATACTTATCAAACACCCTTGCTTCAGGGCTGACAACATCTCACATCAGCTTAGCCTGTGACCCCAGTATACCAGGGAGTTGTGAAGTGTGTTTATATCTACATTGACTCTTACCTTACTGAGGGCAATTCATTCTGTTCAAGTTTGGACGTGTAATTGAAGTGACTAAGTTAGCAACCTAGGTGCCCTGCAACTTAGGTTGACTGAGTTTTGTGCTGGTGCATTAAGATTCATGCCCTTGAACTATGTCTCTCTTCCCTTCCACTGAGCCTTGCTTACCTCAGTAAGGTGCCAAAAGCTACATGGGATAAATTAAATTAAAATTTGATGACATTCTGAAAAAAAATAACCATAAAAATTCTCTTATAACTATTAAAGGAGAATGCCTGTTAACAAAGATCAAATCTGCTCTGATGAGGAGGAAAATTGATTGGACTTTTGCTAACACTGATATTTCAAAATCTTCAACAGATACCAAGGTATATCCTTTTTACCAGAGGTATGGGGATGCACAGATACATTATCTAACATATTCCATGCCGTGGACACCTCCATGAGAGATCATAGATATTATCCATCCTGGTAGACATTTACTCTGGGATAATGATTTTAACATACACCTTCACTGAATGAGTTCTGCAGAGAGTTCAATAGAGTATCTAACCCACAGCAATGCTGAAGAAGGGAAAATCTACAAAACATTTGATGCCTGGAAAGGCTGACCTGGAACAGAGACTAGGCAGAGCAAAAGGAATAAAATAGGTATTTATTGAAAGGATACACCTTGGGCAGTGCAAGGTCTTAGTAAACCTAAATTGTTTACTTTACATGGGATCATATGTCAAATATTTTGTATATCTCTCTGGGCAAGCACAGAGCATCAAAGTTGAATGCTGGTTACAAAAGACATCTGACAGTAATTCATGTTACATAAAATAAAATGCAAGAAAGTAAACAGCTTCTTCACTTTTAAGTTGTTTCCAAAGTAATAGGCAATTGCCTCAGCTGGCTATATTCCTTTGGTTGCTTGCCCACAAAAAAAAAAAAAAAGAGAACTATTACTGCAAATGGTTGGACAATATTTTTTTAAAAACTAATACTTGAAGAAAAAAAGAAAAATCACACTTCTACAAATGACCAAAATGACTTTACATCCTCTGTTTATATAGCTTGGTATTAATTTCCCTGCTTTTCCTTCTTTCTGAGTGTCCTTCTAGGGCAGTCTGGGCCCAGCTGATGGAAAAATCATGTATTTCCATACTTCTGTGAATAAAATGAAACAACTTTTTAAAGCAATAAATTAGAGAAAGGTTCTTTATTTTTACTCTAATGCTTTTGCCTCTGTAGTGAAGTAGTGAAACTCAGTAACTTTCTATTTTTATGCCTTAGTGGATGTTACTGCATGCAGAAAACTTCCTAACTTTTAAATATTATGGATTTCCTGGCTTTTAGTGCATTTCTTGACAATGCAGTCAATCTTTCATGCAGTTTTCTTTTTAGAAAGAAATGACAAATTTTAAAGAAAAATAAAAGACAGCATGATTTAAGGTCTGGATTCACACACAATTTTCTTTTGGGTAAGGATGAGGAAAGACACAGAGCCTGAGTGACAGCTACATTATCAGACGTGTGAAATGGGCTCCTCTTGCTAGACTTTCTCAACCCAACATTTAACCTCCCATTGCACAGAAATTCAAACTGGTATGTAAACAAGGCATGGGTTATTTGTTCCATGTATCCTCTCTTCTTGGACAATCTATTTCTATGCTTTGGAATTTACTTTTGATCTTTATAGTCTGTCAGTTTAACCAATATATTGAAAAAAATCTGTAATAGCCTCTTTGCATAGATTTACCAAAATTTCAGGTGCTTTATTTTCTTTGTTAACAAATATTCTCACAATAAATCCAAATACACAGGACTGTGTCAGATGCTAAGAAGAAAATGAACTCTGTTCCAGACAAAACCAGAACATTCAATTAAAAGAACAAAACTTAATGCTTTTTGGGAATCCAGCCTCTTCACATGACCTGCAAGACATTGAGGTTTCTAGCCCCCAGTTTGTGGAAGCCTGTACAAACTAGTAAGCTGGCATTCAGGATCTAATACAAATGGCCCAGTGTTTATAATATTAATCATGTTTTGAACATTCCAAGCTTAGTTTAGAGCCTTAAACTAGAATGTATTCCTTTGGCAAACTATCAGCAGATTAATTTAAGCAAAAATGTATATAAAATTGTTATTCAAGAATTGGAAAGAACTGCTTCTTTTTCTCTTTCTTTCTCAAAGAAAATTTGCATTACATCTATAATGTGAGCCTTATTCAAATGAGCTGGTTTTATTTCCATGGAGAAATAAAAGTTTCTATGAATATTGGTTACACAGTAGGTATTTTCCCGTGGTGGATTGACCTTGGCTGGAGATCAGGTGCCCACCAAGCTGCTCTACCATTCTGCTCCCCAGCTGAAGGTGGGGAGAAAATAAGATGGAAGGTTTATGGGTCAAGACAAGGACAGGGAGATTGCTTAGCAATTTCCATCATGGGCAAAACAGGCTTGACTTGGGGAAAATTAATTTAATTTATTACCATTTAAATCTGAGTTGGATAATGAGAAATAAAAACTGAATCTTCAAACACCTTCCCTCTACCCCTCCCTTCTTACCAGGTTTAACTTCACTCCTGATTTCTCTACCTCCCTCCCCTCAGTGACAGAGGGGGATGAGGAATGGCAGCTGCAGTCAATCTCACACTGTCTCTGCTCCTTCCTCCTCACTCTCTGCTCCTGCTGCAGCATGGCATCACTCCCATGGCAGACAGTCCTCCCTGAACTTCTTCAACATCAGTCCTTCCCACAGGCTCTTCACAAACTGCTCCAGTGAGGGTCCTCATGGGGTCACAAGTCCTGCTAGCAATCCTTCTCCTGCGTGGGCTCCTCTCTCCCCAGAGCCACAGGTCCTGCCAGTACCCTGCTCTGGTGTGGGCTTCCCATGGGGTCACAGCCAACTCTGGATACACCCACTTGCTCCACTGTGGGGTCCTCTGTGAGCTGTAGGTGGATCTCTGCTCCCCCATGGACCTCCATGTGCTGTGTGGGCACACCCTGCCTCACCATGGTGTGCTGCATGGGCTGCAGAGAATCTCAGCTCCAGCACCTGGAACACCTCCTGCCTCTCCTTCTTCACTAACCTGGGCATCTGCAGAGATGTGACTCTCACATAATCTTATTCCTTACTCTCCAGCTGCTCCTACTCCATGGTTTTCTTTTTCCCTTTGTTAAACAAGTTATCCCAGAGGTGCTACCACCATCACTGGTTGGCCCAGCTTTGGCCACCTGCAGGTCCATGTTGGAGCCATCTGGTATTGAATCCACTGGACATGAGGGGAGCTTCTAGCATCTTCTCACAGAAGCCAACCCAGTAGCCCCTCTGCTACCAAAACTTTGTCATGCAAACCCAATACATCCCCAAAATTTCACAATAAAACTGCTGTTATATAAGGTTTACAGGAGTCAAGGCTAGAACTCAGTACGGCATCGAGTTTTTTTTGAATCAGGATTTTGGTAGAGATGTGACTCTAACAGCTGGGTAGTTAGCTGCTTTTAATCATATTATTCTCACAACTTGTGTCAGCATCGCCTAGAGCCACAGAAAGCTGCTCAGTATTGTAGAGTTTCTAGTAAACAAAAATCAGTGTAAAATGTGAACAAAGCTATACCAATGCAGATTTAGACAAAAGAAATGGCCAAGGGTAAACTCCTACTTACCCTCTACTCCCCAGTCTGCAAATTAGAGAGGGAAATGGATGCAACATTGCAGTGGGCACCACTGGTGGACAGAAGTGGATGTGATTTACAGAAGCAAAGGTAAATGGAGGTGGGGGAATGTGGTAGCAGGGAAGATGAGGAGGCCAGATCCCAGCTGCTGTGTAACCATGGGCAACTACATGGACTCACAGGGAATTTCAAAGGTGCCAGCACAACAGTCTTTGGGGTCTGCCAAAGAGCCAGATGCTGGTGCAGAGTGAATATTTTAGACTGTTTGCCATACTGTTTTCAGAATTCTACCTGATCATCTTCCCATCTCCTTTGGAAAACCCAGTGGTGTGTTAATTATCAACTTCATAAAAGAAAAAATATCCACAGTAAGCTTAATGAGTTTACAGAACTTTTGCTTAAATGCAAGACAAAAAAAAAAAGACACTGTTAGAGTGTGTTAAAATTCATGGGCAATGTATAATATTCATGGCCTCTTTGATTAAAAATGAAATTCCTTCTTTCTGTAACACCCAGGGATTTTCATTAAAGCAAAATGAAAATCTTAACTGCAGCTACTAAAAGCAGCAGCTGGCGCTGAAACTGGTAGAGCTATACGGCCTGTGACGTGTTCTTTTCCTACTTCTCACCTCTAGTGAGGCAGCACATATCTTCCCCATCTTCCTTTCTTCTGAAAACCCTTTGACCACTGGAGAAATTTGAGAGTCCTGTAATAATTAGTGGTTAAGTTGTTCTGATGAGAAGGGTAAACTGAAGGTATAGATTGGCAATTGGTAGATGCCTGTCTGTTGATTAGATAAAACTGTTTTTATTTCCATCTCTCCTCCAGAGGATATAAAAGCAGTCACCTGTCAACCCAATCCAGCAATGAAATTCAGCAGCCTATTGTCCCAATCACTGCTTTCAATCACTCTAAACGGTCTCCAGAGACAATCATTATTATAGGACATGTTCCTAAGAGTAGATAAATGGAGCTCAACCTGCCAGCCTGCATAGGGAAAGATGGACAGTCTTGGCCCAAAATATGAAAGGGCCTGGAGCTTTATTGACATTTACATCAAAAATAGTTAGCAATGAAAGCAGCTGTTGTGGAGAGCTTTCACCACAACGTGTTTGGAATATGCTGTGAATTGAAATACAGACCTCCTGACAAGCAATTTACCTTCTGTCATTCTCCATGTGCTTGCAGCATTACTGGGTACTTGCTGTGATAGCCCACTTAAAGCTGCACATGTGTACAGTTTGGATGAAAGATTAACTGCAATTTGAGGCAGGAAGTAACGAATTGTGGAGTGTCATTCATAATGGCCGACATTGTCATCTGCAGGGTGACACCACAGCAAGAAGGTGCCTCTGTTGTGATGAGCTTATAGATTCAGATGTCATTCATCCTAATGAAGATCTGCCTACAGTTCTAATAAGCAGAGTGTGAGACAGCTCAGGATTATAAGCATTAATCTGCCTTGTTTGTTGACATTAACATGATGACTAAAATGCCATTATGCAAGAAATTTTTTTGAAACCTATTAAAAAAGGGCAATCTTAAAAGGAGTATTACAGCCCAGAACAAAATATGTGCCAGGAGTTAATTTGCATGTTTACTCTTTTTATTTTCTATGCTGTATTGATTTTTTTCTCCTCTAAATAACTTAGGCTGCACAAAAGTTTTTGGTATTTCATGAGCATAGTACCACTTACTGTAGCTGAAATACAACCCACATGCTGGTTTCCCTTAATGCAAAACTTAAATCCATTAACCCTGGTGCTGATGGCAGATTATGTTAAATACAAATAACAATGCAATAAATAGTTAGCTGATATCTTGTGAAAATAACGAACCCAAATCATGCCAAGCACACTTAAAAGGAAGACTTATGATAATATTTAATTTAAATAATTGACCTAAGATATAAGTAGATTGGATTTTCTTTTCAGGCACAGAAATAAGCCATTTCAAACTGATGTGGTGCTCTTGACTATGGGGGTCAATGGAGAACTGCCAAGGCTGATTTTTCCAAAGACATCAAGACTCTTACAAGTCATTATCAACTGGAATTGAAATAAATCTGTGTGTAAATCTCTGTTTAAAGAAGGCTAGAAGAAGGATATTAAGGATTTTGATCTTTATCCCTGCAGAAGTGGATGACATACATAAAAATGGATGTATGCCTGTCTTCTCAACTAAGCTTAAATGAAAACTGTATTCACTAGCAAAATCCAGACAGCAATCTAGTATATGCAGATATGGCATGAGATATTTTCCTTCTAGCTACACCTAAGAGACCCAGGGGACAGGATTTAAAGAACAATTATGCAGATGGGGGACCCCTTTGCACTTACAGATGCTTCAGCATTTTTTTTCTTTATGCCTAGTTCTCAAAATCAACTTGAAAATTCTTAATTTTTAATTTATGTAAGACACATTTCAACAGAACATATATTGTTTTGCTGTCTGGATGTGGAACAAATTGCACTCAGCAGTAGGAGATTTGGATTGGGGATAGGATAGTAAAAGATCTTCTGAAAAGGTTAATTGAAATCTAGTGGCAGCTGTTACCTTTGTAACGTGTCAGTGGAGGGTAAGGTGAAAGATTTATCTTGACATATGTTTGCCCATATATCAATGGATACAGGTGAAGCAATTTAAAAACCAGGAGGGTCTGAGAGATGCTGCGGGCCAGGGAAACTATGGACTGCATCATCTCAGTCTTTTGTATCTCTGTGAAACAACCTAAATAGTCATATCTACCATATTTAACAAGAGAAGGGTGGAAAGTAAATCCATGTTATGTGTGGGACCATTGGAGGCTGCTTCTAATGAGAGCTGGGGTGTGGGACCCTTTTTGCAATTCTGAGAGTTAGTGACTGAAAACTACATGTAACAGCATGGATTTTCATTTTCCTTTTGCACAAGGGTTCTTTTTTGCTGATGAGTCAGGACAGCCTTAGAAAGGTCCTTTTGTTACACTCATCTAAGCACATCTAAACTGGAAACTACAATTACCTAAGTGTGCATTTATTCCATAGGAGATCCAGCTTCCTTTGCTAGGTAAAAGAAATTTCTGTTAAGGGTGAAGGATAAAGTGCCCATTTGTGGTGTATATATTTTGGCCTGCAGGTCAGGTCTAGTATGGCATCTAAAAATGGCAGAAGCCTTCAGGTAGGGAAGACACTGGACTCCAAATGCAGTAAGTGGGATGAGTCAGAAGTCTTGGAGAGGGGCCTAAAAGGGACACAGCTCAAAACAAGGAGCTGAGAGAAGTCATGGTGCAACATTTTAAGTCCAGACAACTAAGGGAACACCACAGATGGAAATAATCCTAAGCATCAGGTTACAGAGGTCTCTATTGAAAGCAGGGACGTGGTCCCCTTTCAAACCATCACCTGAGCACAGGCTTATTAAATGGCAGGCTCTGGAGAAGGTGACAGGCACTTCCCTTCTCCCCTATATCTGGGGCAGAGTAGAATCTGGCAAGTGGGAGGCTCAGATCCATCACATTTCCCTCATTTGACAGATCCCTAAATTCCCCCTCTTGGTTGGTCAGGAATTTTGGTGTGGACTCCAGACTCACTGTGCATGCTTGGGCTTTTTCTGAGCAGGTGAGAACACCATTTCAAATGAAAGGGTTGTGCTGAGTGGGCTGAGCTGCCAGGCACGAAGCTCCCTTGTGCCAGGAACAGCAGGAGGGCAATGGGGAGAGCCTAGGGGGGAGACAGGGGCTGGCCCCTTTCTGCCCCTCATAGTCTAGGTGGGCTACACTCTGAAGAGTCTGAAACACAGAGCTGCACTCACACAGAGGCATCCAGTGCTGCTCCCTGTCTTCTCCATCCCTATGCACTGTGACTCCCCTGGCAGCACTGCCAGGCAGTCCCCACTGGCTGTTTCAGCAGGGTGGGAGTTCTGGTTCAGCCAGCATAACTCCCTGACATATTTCTGACTAGAGATATGCTCAGTCCTGAGGGGAGCATACCTCAGAGAGCAGCTGCTTGCTGCTCGTCCTACCCCCTGCACCAGCTGCACATCTCCAGAGCACCAGATGCACACAGGAGCTCTCATGGTGTCTATGCAGTCATCTGAACATTCTCAGTACTGAACCATTTCCCTGTTCTATTTGAATAGGACCACTATTCATTTCTTAAGCCTGTGTCAGGCTGATGAGGACAGCACACTACTACAATTTCAAGTCACTCTGAGAATCTCCCTCTTCCAAAACATTGGGCTCCTTCATGGTGGTTACTTGGCTGTTCAGTGTCCTAGATGCAAGATGAAATTCCAGTTGTAAGGGCATTTCTACACCTTTTGAAAACTATCTCACATAATTTTTAGGTTGCAAGTGACCTCTGGAGGTCATCTCCTCCAAGCCCCCTACCCAGGCAGGGTCACCCAGAGCAGGTGACCCAGGAATGCCTCCAAGTGGGATTTGAATGTCTCCAAAGAGACATGACCACATCTCCACAACATCCCTGGGCAGCCTGTTCCAGTGCTCTGCCACCCTCAGTGTAAAGAAGTTCTTCCTATTGAAATGGAACTTCTCATGATTTAGTTTATTGCCTTTACTCCTTGTCCTGTCTCTGGGCACCACTGAAGAGAGTCTGGCACCATCCTCTTCACAACTGCCTTTGAAATATTTATAGGCAGTGATCAGATCCTCTCTCAGTCTTCTCTTCTTTAGGCTTAACAGACCCTTCATCCAGCAGAGTCACAGGATCTCAATTCAGCGTGAATAGTATCTATAGATTCAAAAGATACAGATATTTGCAGAACCACATGTTGGAACTTTTTTTTTTTTAGTTTATCACATATTTGTAATCAAAAAGGCTTTTGAAATGTGTATGCACATATTTGTTTGTTTATTTGTTTCCAAGGAACAAAAAGAAACATTCCAACATTCCCAAAATAGTTGATATTTGGGATGAAATGTTTCTTTTCTGGGAAGAAGTGAGCAACATATTTTTATTTACTGGTAGAATCTAGCTGTCCAGAAATGCCCTCAGTTTAGAAGAACTGAGCCTGCAAGAACAGTACTCTGACTACACTTAATTCTGGACTCTGAGAGCAAAACCATAGCTGATTTATTAGACACTTCTAGAAATGTGAGTTAGTTACTGGAAGCTAACTACAGATTTTGGTGGGAAAAATTTCCCACAGATCAGACTGACTGAGGAAGTGTGAACAGGTTAATAATATCCAAATTATTGAATACTTTCCATATTTAAAATAAGACAGTGGAACATTTCTATAAGGCAAAGCAAAATTATAGCTGAGAGTGTGAGAAGAATTTGAAGGAGAGATTTAAAAAAAAAACTGAGCAGGACATTTTTTAAAAATAAAAGTAGATAAAATACAAAAGTATATGTTTTTGAACAGACTCATAGTATTTTTAACTGAGAGTTTAATCTGTTTTGAATTAATTCACTGAACAAAATCATTGCCTTTCCTAAGCAAATCCTGATGCAGTTTTCACAGAGCTTGGCAAAATTTCAATCAGATCACTTGTGCCTTTAATTAAGCCTTGTGCTAGGAAGAAGCTGACTGTGACTTTAGGGGTCAAGATGGAGCATCTTATTTTTAAGAGAGAATAATAGTGGGTCGTTGAACTTCTGGGTAAATGTTCAGAAGGCAGGAGTATTTGACTGCCTATGAAGTTTCTATTTGAATCTAGCAGTACCTCAGAAAAATTCCATAAACCTGGATGAAAAATCATTAAAATTTGTTGGAAGGTTAAGGGAGGGATATTGAACCAGATGACCTCCAGGAGTCCCTTCTAACCTCAACCATTCTGTGAGTCTTTGAAGTAACTAAGAAAATTTTCCTGGTGAACAGATTGATCTGACAGAAATTCTGCGGGTACTTTCAGTCTCTACTTGAATTTTTTCACATCAGAGAAAAGTACTGGCCTCAATAATGGCAGGGAAGCAAACCAAAACTAAAGGTTTGAAAATTGTTTATTTTCCCACAAGTATTAGGAGGATCAGCCAAATGAATGCACTGGAGGATTTTTAATTTTTTTTCCTCTTTTCGGACTGCATTAACTTTCAGCCAGAGCTATGTTGGATTATTTCTAGCTCAGAAGCTGGACCTACTTTTGCCTCCTCTAAAACTGTCATTAAACAGTAACACTATCTGGCAGCAACAAACAGCACAAAATAAGTCTAAGATTATCCAACAGCACACACAGCTGAGAACATTCAAAACCAGCTGGCAAATGTTTGGAGTTACTCCAGATTCTCATAGTTGTCTTCCTTAATGCAGGCAAAGGTAACAAATGTGTGAGGGAGGCCAAAGATCTCTGGTTTGCTTCCATGCTGTGCTTTAGCCATCAACACAGAATATTCTGTGGTGAAACTGATTATTGTTAGCTTTGCTAACCAGGACACACAGCAATTTTCTTTCCTTAAACCCCTTGAATTCTGTTAAATTTCAGCAAATGGTAGAATAAAGTTTAAAATACCAACATTGATGAGTGTGTGACAGAAAGGAAATGTTCTTCCTACGTATCTTATCAAAACCTTGCAAACTGGTTGTGTGTGACTTTTCTTCATTCTGCTCAAAGGACCATGCAAAACCAGTCCTCCAAACCTGAAGTGTTGGCTTATGGCCATGAGAAAAATCCAGACTCAGACAAACAAGTCCTTAAACAAAGGACTTGTCTCTTCCATACAGCTCTTGCAGGAGAAGGAAAGACTTCAGACAGATATTGCCTGACACGGAAACCTGTTTCTCTGCCTCGTGGTAAATCTGTGTTTGATTACACAGATATGGATGTCCCCAGGCTTCCCTCTTGCTCGAGACTGCGTATTGCTTGGAGCTGCAGCTCAAATCAGCAAATGGAAGAAAGGTTGGATTGCCACAAACACACCAAGGACAGGCAGTCCCTACTCTGTAGTACACCTGGCAGCAGCAGGTCACTCCACATGACACTGGTGAAAGAAAAATTGTGAATGTTGTATTATTATGTATTTCTACTATTTCTAGTTGTCTTCAAAGGGGAGGCATACTTTTAAGATCAAGCACAGCTGCTTCTCCCCCCATCTCCCCAGCCTTACCAAGTTCCTGACACAGACTTGGGAGAAGCAGGAATCATGTACCCAATGAAATATCAAGGTTATCAGGAATTGTGAGCTTCTGCCTTTTGGCCAGAATATTTATATTTTCTCTGAGAGTAGGTAGAGTGAATATAATTTTCTGTCTAAGTTCAGCAGTGAAATGTTAGAAAGTGTAGGTGAAGTCCTGCACCTCTTGGTCTCATGTTGGATCTCAGAAATCTTTCTGTGCTTCCAGGCACAGGCCCCCTGGAAAACACTGCTCTGGACCTGAAACCTTGGAGAAAGCTCGTAAATATGAGTAATGAGTTAGAAATCACAAATGTGTAGTGGGTTAGATGTGTGTATTTTCACTGGGTGATGGGTTTTAAATCTGAGGTTTTTATAGTATAGTGGTGAATATGAGACAAGATGGAGAATTTTGGGTGATGTCTTTTTCTTTGTTCATCTTCTTCTTCACAGAACTGAGGTAGTTGTCTTTGGTTGGTCAGTCTAATGTCGCTCTAAAGGTCATGGGAATCTATTATTGGGTCAAAAGGATAAATAATATAAGTGTTAAACTTCTATTGGTTTGTTTAGCTTTAAAAGGCTTGAAGCAGGCTCAGCTGGGGCCATTTTTCCCACTTCTAGCAAGGAGCTAGAGGTGCTGTCGTACTTTCTGTAATTGTTAATAAAATATAATAAACATCCAAGCCCGAACACGAAAATCGTCTCAATCACCTTTCTAATAATCCTGGCTCTGAGGGAAAACAGATGAGATTGATGACAAACCACTAATAAGTGGTGCAAAGCCCAGCATACACCTCCACAGTCTCAGAGCTCTAAAGAGCAGGGTTGTATTATTCCCTAGTAAGGGAAGTCTTGCTGCTCTGAAATAGGGTGTTCTGTTCAACCTGGCTGCAGGGCTTTGTGGAGACCATCTGTGTCCCTTTCTGAGGACAATTTGGACAGAAGCTGCTGATTTCTTAGAGGTGAAACCCCACTAGGAGTCATGGGGCAAAAAAGGGGAGTGCTGCTTCTTTTGGTATGCGCCTTCTCTGGACTCTAAGTGTGATCAAGAGCCTTAGCATCTCCACTAGTAAAGGCTCTGAGAGGGGCTGTGTGCTGCAAGACAGAAAAATATAAGCTATTGCTTAATATTCATAGTATGGCAGGACCCAGGAACCTAAGTCAGCCTCAGGGCTCCCTTGTGCTAACCTTCATTCAAACACTCTTTGTCCTTTATCGTATTTACCTGTTAAAAGGTCTCCTCTCCTGTTTTTAGCTTTTTACAACTTTGTTTGATTTTTTTTCCCTTTCTTTCTCTGGGGCTTGTCACCTCTGTCTTGTTTCTGAAAATCGGTAGAGAAAACAGAAAAAAAATATTTAATGTAATGTGTTTCCTGGATTCTTTGTGGTGACTAAGTTACAAAGAACCCCCCCTGCTAGGGAAAATTTCCTTTGAGATCTTCTTTTTTTTGTAATAGGAACAGTTTGAATGAGCAGTGATTTTTGTTTCTCTTCAAAGGCATTTTCTGAATAAACAATTTTAGTTGGAAATTTTTGCTTAACTCCCTTATGACATTGAGAGTATTGGTTGCAAAACTTACCCTCTGAACTAATGAATAACTTATTACTCTGTTTTGCAAGCTTATCTTCATTCTCATTTTGTAACTTGGCTATCTCCATGGACACCTGAGGGCTGCTTCATTGCAGGTATAAATTGCCCCAAGCCTGAGTAAGTAACTGGAGAAGACAAAATTACAAGGTGAGAGGGCTAGTTATAAATTTGGCTGAGACATCCAAGGAAACATCATTTCCAGGCTTTCATTCCAAGATACTGATGTGCAGACTGAGAAAAACCTGAGTGCACTGGAACCAGCCAGCTCCACTGTGCTCCAATTTGATTATTGCTTTAGACTGTCAAGTCTTTAGGAAGAAATCTGTAAGTTAAGCAGTGCTGAAGGAGCAGCTGACAGTCTGTACTGTCCATCCCACGGTCACTGCTGAGGAGCTGCAGATCCTTGTTTGCACCCAGTGAGACAGAGATGACACTGCAGCGCCATCTCCTTCCATACCTGTCCCCTCCTGCTCTGGGGTCAGTGTGCTGCTGTTTTGTGAGCTGGGCAGACAGATTGAGCAGCAGCTCTGGATGGCAAGGAGCCACCAGGGACCCACTCTCTGCAAGAACTGACCCAGTGAGTGCTGGAGGGCTGGGAAAACCCCTGAGATGAATCCACCAAAACACTGACTTCCCAGCTGCATCATTCTCCTCCCCCTCAATCTCATCCTGTCCCACTACCTGTCCCCCTTTGATCCAGACCCCTGCTGTTTTAGACCAGGCTGTGTCTCTCCTGCCTCATGGGGCAGAGCCTGGATCCAGGCAAAAAGGACTAATGACAGCAAAGAGGGTGGGACAGGATCTGGGTTTTAAAGTTAAGCTCTGAGATAAGGGAAGTTCTGGTCATTTGAGCAAACAAACCTTGGATGAGTAAGGAAAGTTCTGGGGAGAACAAATGAATGAATAAATAAACAGATAAAGTGCCTGTGTAAAGCTTTAAATAGAGTCAGCTGCTCCATAAAAACAGGAAGCCTTTAAAATACGAGGAGAAAGAGGCATTTGTTTTCAGTATGCAGAAAAAAGAGCCTTGGCACTTTTCTTTCCCCTCCTGGTGCATATGAGTGTAGGAGCAGGTTTCTGCTCTAAAGAGGCCAGGGTTCAATTTGTAGCCTGAGCAAGTCCCTGTGGATGAAGGGTAGAGCTGTGTGTGTATTAACATGAAGGCTGAATCAAGCATCAACACTACTGAGATTGTTCCGTTTTCTCTCCTTGTCACTTGCTTATTATTTTTTCTTAATTAGCTTTTCTTGAACAGAAATACTTTTAAGCAGTAGGACTGGCTATAAATAGCTCTGAGTGATCAATCTGAAAGAGCATGGAAAAAGAGAGGTATCTAGATTTATCTGCTTTTGCATTTCACTGGTCTGTTTCAAATGCAATGTTTCCCAGTTTCTCATTCCTATAATAGAATGGAGTACTCACGTAAAGATATGTTAAATATCTTTTTATATAGACTTGATATAGACATATAGATATGCCATTTCTGATATGAAATTACATATTTTTCTATTTGCTCATTTATTCACAAGAAGAGCAAATAAAACTTAAATTGTAAAAAATACTACATTAAGAGAGTCCTAAGAATCTCTTTAACAATATTTGCAAGTGTTTCCTTGTGAAGAAAAGTTTATGAAATGTGTTTAAATATTTATGGAATGTTAAAAATGAGGCATTAATTGGCAAACAACTTAATTAAAATGCTTTCTCGAGTAATTAGGAGCAAATACCTTCCTCTCTATTTTGCATACCATTTGTCTTATTCTCTGTTTGATAAAGCCTGCCTGTCAGTCAAACTTTGCTGCAGGTAATTTTTTAGCTCTGTGGGGAAAATCTTCAAAAATTACATCTGAATTTAAAATATTTTTATTATCATGTTTGTCTAACAAATTCTCCTTTTTACTTCATCTCCTATATGTCCCAGTAAAGCATCATCCTGGGAATTTAGGGCCTGAAGATGAAATTCTGCATCAAGGCATTACTGAGTTTCCAAAAATGCTCTCCTGAGAACTAACTGAATCAATCTAGAATCAACAAACAGTGCAGTTAATTAATGAGTACACCATAAGGGAGCTTTTTTAAACAATGTTGACTGCTGCTGCCTCAGGACCAATAGCACCAGAAGTTATTGCTGGTTTCAAAGAAGTGATTCTTAGGGTTCCCCCAAGGCACCTTTTGCTTACATTAGCTATTTACTTCAACTTTTCCTCTTATTTGCACCCTAGGGAAAGTATACTTATTTGCTAAATTACTTTTTAAGTGATGCTTCTTCATGCCAGTAGCCTGAGGTATATGAGGGAAGATGCTACAGCATAAATAATAGCAGAAACTGAGCTGCTTTAAAGCAAAGTGCAAAGAAAACCTCTGAGCTGGACACCATGCAAGCAGTGCTTGCAAGGCAAGCTGAACCTGGAGGGCGGGGGAGAGCCCCAGGGGCCAGCTGCACACCCAGCCAGCTGTGTGTCACCAGGGGTCACAAACCCACAGGATTCCCAACAGGGAGCAGCCCTGCAGAACACTTTGGAGAATCAGGATGGAATAATGGAGAAACTCCCCCGGATTTCCAAACACTACAAACCAGAGAAACTGAATCAGTCCTAGGAGAGTGATGCAAGTTTGCACCAGGTGAAATTGTGGCTAGCAGATTGTCTCCAACAGAAAAACAAAATGAATGGAATATTCCAACTACAGCCTTCCATTAAAAAAAAATCCAAACAACAAAATATTAAAAATGGGACTGCCTTTTTTTGAGGTCACACGGCTACACTATGGCGAAGCAATGATGACTTTGCTTGTGCAACTTTTGGAATTTCCCTTTCAGGCCACTCTGTAGGCGGAGAAAAAAAATATCTAAAGTAGGAGGCTGTGTTTACCAAACACCCTTCAGAACATAAGCTGGGTAGATCATCATGTTCTTGCAAAATTATGTTTTCTTATCACAGCTATGTGATAAGAGTTTAAAATTGTTATTAACTAGGGTCAAACTATCACTGGCCTGGGATAGAGTTGTATTTGTGTGTAACCAGTTTCAGACGTTGGATGAATTGCTGAAACTCCTTTCTAAAGATGCTGGCTGGCAATTATCCTTACCCCTGCCATGGCTGGAACTCTTATAAATGTAACAGCATCTGTCATTCACACAATTTAAAATGTTCCATGAAATCATTGTGTAGAAGTACTAATCTAAATCTGAATGGAGGCATTATATATTAATAAGTCCAAGAGATTGTACAAACATTGGTTATTGCAATAATCTGTTGGTATTACTGATGGGATCTTGCTGGAAGGTATTTCCAGCCTTTTCATGCTTTTACTAACAGATAGTGACAAATTACCGCTATTGTAAATGTTTCAGTGGGGATTCACTGATGTAATATAATCTCTTAAAAGTTAGGAATGATTGAAGTTCAGATTTGTTCCTGCTACAAAATTTTGGCTAGATTTTTGTAGGACCAAGGAAAGTGTGATCACGAGCAGGATGGGGTGAAGTTGGAGAAACCTTTGTGTTTCTGGAGGGTGTACTTTGCAAAGGTTCAGGCAGATTGGAAAAGAAAGGATCCTGCAAAATGCTGCCTTTGTTCCCAGAGAAGAAACATTGAAATCTGTGCCAGGAGGGCAAATGTAATCTAAATTCAGGAAGTTAAACTCAGTCATTTAATTCTCTTATGTTTATGTCTGGTTTTGTTAATTTCCTGTAAATTTGAAGGGACTTTGCAGCACGGGCACCATGACAGGGTTTGACCCGAGCAAAAACCATCTGCTGGAAGGGAAAGACCTCTTGCCACAGAGGCTCAAGCACATGGCACATGAGCCTTGTGCAGCTGGCAGCTGAACATGGGGATGCTGTTTCTCTGGAGCTCCTCCTGGCATTGCCACTATTTATTTATTATCTGGGTTCCACTTTCCCCAAGTGAGCACAGCTGTGTGCTGCACACCAGAGCAGCTTCACCCAGGAGCTGTGACCAGAGCTGGGCTCTGAGGTGGCCCCAGACTTTAATCTCAGTGGTGCTCCAGCAGATTTGGCTACAGGGAAACCTTGACAAAAGTTGCCATTCCTTGATGCTGTTTTGGAGTTAATTTTGCTTACTTCAGATGGCAGTCACTTTGGTCTTGACATCAAGGAGAAATTTTTAATTGTATTTTTGATGCTAATAATTAGTATTTGATTAAAAACATAAGACATATCCACAGACTGCTTAAACATGAAAGAAAAATGGATTAAAATAGGTAGTGAGGTGGGAAGCTTAAGTACTTTATTAAAAACAAGCAGGAAAACCAGATTTCTAGTCTTACTAGTGAAGGTTCTGATTTCAGCAGGATTTCAGAACACCTTTATGAAGCAATTTGCACATGCTGTTTTATATTTCTCAGTAATAAATGTTACTCCTTACCCCAAAACTCAAATAAAAACGTTTATTACACATAAAGGACATGACTTTAGATTAGAGTGTTCATAGCAAGCCTTTTCATAAACAACATTTTTTGTACCAAATAGAAACAAAAGCAGTTCACATTTGGCATTGGTGCATTGAATACTACCTCAGTAAAAAACCACTGGGTCATCTCTATACCTGTTTCTTGGTATTTAGTTAAAATTCACCTTGTAGATATGTATCAGATAGGGGAACTTGGAGATGTCTGCAAAAGCTGGAGGGCTCCTGGTTGTCTTATGTAATATCGTAGTAATATGAGCCACTAAAATCCTGGGACTGCGTTTTTTCTTTTCCTTGCAAAAATTATTGTTAATATCTGCTTTTTTTGTGTATGCGTCCTTCTATCCTTTTTGTTTGTGTCCTGTGTATCAGGTAAAGTACAGTACTGCTTGACTATTGTGATGACCAAAACCCAGGACTAAGCTAACAAATGATGATATTTTTTTCTACAGATTAAGTATTATAACAACAACAACAACAACAACAACAACAACAACAACAACAAAAATGTCCATTCATCTCATGGATATAATTTCATAGAAGTAAGACTAGGCAGTGGAACTCTGACAATATGAAGCATGATGGTGTGATGAAGAAAATGTTCTATAATGATCAGTAGGTACACTACACATTTAGTTTTTTCTATGGAGCAGCCAACCACCAGTGCAAGGCACTTGGCTTGATCTTTCAGTGTGGATGGGAGGGAGTCAACTATGTTCAGTTCAATTATCAAATTACTCAAAACTCCTAGTATGTGAAGAAAACTGTTAGCAACATTCTTTCTGGCATCACCTGCTCTACTGTCTAGTCTATTTATAACAGCATCCCCACCCCAGCATCTCCAGACTTCTGTAGTGAATATGACATACTCATGTTCCCAAATCCTTGCCTCCTCTCCTCCTGGAGGGGGGAGCCTGTCACCTCCTTTATAACAACTACAATATTCTGACTTTTTGTCATGGGTGGGAGTGGGAGCTTCAGACAAAGTTTGTTAGAGAAGCCCAGCCACTGAGCCATGAGGTGCAGAGTGGACCCCCTTGCTTTCTGAATTCCTTCTCAGAGAGGAGTCTGGGGGCAGCTGGATCTAATCTTAGCCCCAAATTTTGCCAATGGTTTAAGCAACCATGTTCTGCAGCATATATATGATGGCAAATCATATATATTTATATAAAATGAATAGTTTATTATGGCAAATGATTAGACCAAATATCTTAATCAGGATTATTTACTGCACAGTATAAAACCTAAAGCTACTAATAGTGTATAGTATAAAATACTATAGATATAATATATATCTGTAGTATATAGCATATTGCACTGTGTCACAGCAATTATATTAAAGCTAGCAAAAAGAAACAAATTTTAAGTAGAGATTGATGTAACTCACCATGCCAACGCTGATGGGCAGATCTTTTTTTCTTACCCTCAAGAATCATACTTGTGGGGTATCCCCTACCCAAGGAAGGAATCTCCACACGCTCCAAGGGGAAATAGGACATTGTCTGAGTTGCTTGATCACATTCCAGGGTAGAGCATCCTGCTACATTTGTTCCCAGTGCTACAAGCTGTGTTTCTGTGCTTCTGTCTGGCTGTGTTATTTGGCTTATGGCAATTGTAAAGCCTTGGAAAAGTATACTTACTGTGGATCTTGGCCAGCTGATTCAAGTTGCTTTACAGTGGATTTGGTTCTCAAAATTACCCCTCCATTTACAGGGTTATTTTCCTTCCTGATGATCTTACTGACAAACTGTCTAAAAACTACCAGTAGATCTTGCCTGCACCATCCACTCCATCCACTCCAGAAATGTCTGTTCTTCTCTGTCCCCACCAACTCTATCTGGCATGCAAATCCATCTAAGGGCTCTTGAAAGGTTTAGAATTAGACACTGTTATTAACCTGCATATGTACAGCCAGTTTCTGGATATACTTCAGTATAAATACTTCGTAGGGTCTAATGATAGCTCTCTCTGGATAGCTCTACCTCCAAAACATTGAGAAAAATGTGAAGCTTTCCATATCCTCATGGTGAAGATCTCAGCCTGAAAAGAGAAAAACCTATACTTCTGAATCTGCATGCCAGGGACCCAAATTTAGGTATGATGCTGGATCCAGTTCCAGATTCTATACAGATTGATAGTGATTCACAACTTTTAGAGTGCCTAAGGATTTGGGTCTTGACTGAATGCAAACTTTGGGTACTCTATAACTTTAGAAATGTTGACATAATTTAACCAGTTCGAAATCTCCAGAAGTTTTTTGAAGGGTTGTTTTTGTACAGCAGGTTTTATGACAGATCAAGCACTGTCTATGCATGTGGCTTGCTAAATCAGGCATCATCTAGCCTCCCCCAGCTGCCACAGACCTTCATAAAATACATGGACAAGATGAAATCTGTATTGTTACTAATTTGGCAGGTGGTTGTGAATCCACACTTCTCCTGGATCAAGCTTGTATTGATTCTATCATGAAGATGGCTGTTGAGAAGGAATCTGCAATCTCTGACCTGCTCATGGTGAAGCCTAGAAAAATATTTTCACAATTTCTGATGTCAGTTTGTCTGAATTAGTGGAAGATGATGTCTGTTTTAACCTGTTAGGTGAACTGTCATATTTTAATTACCAATGAAAGTGAATATGAGTATTGACACACAGCTCATCTCTAACTATGAAATTTCTGAAAAACTTTAGCTACCAAGCATCAAGATATTTCTGGAACATTTATCATCATTTCCTGTATTGTGGAAGGGAGATTTACAATGCTGGATTTGTAGGGGATATTGTGCCAACAGAATGTGGGAATGCTAATTTCCATGTATTCCTCTGCTATATTCAAAGAGTTTGGGTGATGCTCTTGCTGTGTAAGCATTTCTTTTTTTTTTTTTTTCTCTTGTACAACACCAGAATGCTTAAGCATTATAGCGGCAAGAGTTTGAAATGCTGTTTGCAAGTCAAACTGTTTCAAAGTAGCCCTGAGGGGAAGGAAAACAAATATTCCCTTAACCTTCATTCTAATTATATCAGTCATTAAAATACAGGGAACAAAGAACAGTGTTTATTAAAATTCCCTTCTGTTGATAGCTCCTCTTTATAGTGTGGCTCATACCAGCAGATGTTTAGAGGAAGCATCTTTGTGGAAGAGAGGAATAGTATGCTTATGAATTGTGATCACTTAACCAAACATTTTAAGATATTCTGATACTCCCTATGATCTTTTATAGTATATGCTGCAGAGTTATTTTAAGAATGCATTTGCATTACAGTTATCACTGTGGTTGTCCAGCTTTGCACAGTCCATTAAATGTAAAATGCTGATGAAATAACAGTGTTTAATACTTGTTGATTCAGATCTAGAATTGGCATTGTACGCTCTGCAGATAAGCAGAAAGAATAGAAATGGTTGTTTCCAACTGAAGACCTAATTTCCCCTTGCTATGAGAAGTCTTGATTCTGTAACCATAAATTAATTAGGTTAATTCTGAGATTATTAATACAACTGGCATCTACTTCAAACAACTAAGCCATCTGCTTTTATAGGGGCTTTGGAGAGGTACAGATTTCTGCTCTACATAATTTACTTTCTTCATAGGACTTTTCTTCTTCCCTGTGGTGCAAGTTTCAGAGTGGGCTTCAGAGCACGTGCCCCTATCCTGAGTTTGTTACCAAAGTGACTATTCCACTGTGTTCAAAATACTCATACTCTGCCTTGGAAAGATTGGTCTCAGGTTGTCTGCTGATCAATAGAAATGAACAGAAGAACAGGAATACTCTGTTTTTTAGCCAAAATTTGAATTGGAGTGCATATTTTTCTGCAATTTATGTGGCTTTTCATGATGATGACTAGAACAGGACGATGATGTCAAATTTTTATTATAGAAATTTGATCTGGAACCATTTATTGGATTCAGCTTTCTATTTTTATTTCCTAAATTATAATAGCTTTGTTATAATCAAGAGTTTTAAAAATCTTTAAACTTTGGCATTGATTTTAGGGGTAATTTCTGTTTTCTTTCATTTTTGCATTCATAATCTACAGAAATGAAAATTGACTGTCATGAAGCTTTAAAAACTGCTTAAATAATTTTAAGCAGTATGCTTTTCTGCAAAAATGGAAGTTTAGTATGGTGTATGCTGCTAGTCTGATATAGAGAGCAACAGTCCTTTCTTGGTGTTTATGCCTCAGGGCCGATGATTCTGGCACAAGCAAAATGAAGTAGTCAGAGCAATCAGCATGGGACTAAGGAGCTGCAGCTCTCAGAGAGGTGCAGCACTGCAAATCTCTGCTGCACACCACTTGTCTACCTTTATAGGGAAGTACATGTTGCTGTTGATGGACATGATGATGATAGCATATGCTATTGATGCAATCCTCCTAAGTTGGGGAATTCTAACATGTAAACCAGGTTACTGAGGCTTGTATGAAATTCAGGTCACACCTGACACGAGAAAGACAAAGGAGATGACTTCTGGGAAGCTTGATATCCCAGCAGTAAAAGAGAGAGCAAGAACAAGCTCCTTAAGTTGAGTCACCAAAGCTCCATGGCATGCAAGTGTCAGCTGGTATCCTGAACTCTGTCATGTTTTGTGGCTGTGAGGATGAAGACCATTCAGAGTGAAAAGAGCACAACAAGAGCAGCAAGCATAGGGCTGATAGTATGAAACAAACTGCTCAGGGAGCAGGTGGGAAGCAATGGGGGCCAAGCACCTTAACCCCACTCCAAGCATGCCTAGTGCTCCAGCAGCAGAAGGCAGCTGTAACCAGAGTGGGTCCTGAGGCAGCTCAGAGCTACTGTAATGTCATGTAGATCTCTTATCACTGGGGTATAGGCTATGACTGCCAGAGTATTTCTGTGACAACTGAAAAATCTTCTTTTTCTAAAATTCAATAAAAAGTTTAAATTATTTCCTTAGTTGTGCTTATGCTACAGGTAAGGATTGAGCTGCTGAGCAACTTGCTACAGAGGTATATTGAGAGAGAAATGACCAGAAACTAGTTTCAGTAGCTAACCCTACAGAGCTCTTCAGTAAATTTAACTTATTTAAGAGAAGAGTGTTGACTACTTCCTCTTTTTTTCTTCATCTGTGCCTGTTTTCCTTTGGTAAAAGAAAGAAAATAACTGAGTCTAAATTTCTATTTTAAAGATAAAATTAGCAGATCAGGTAATACTAGTTGTGTATGCCCAGAGGACTTGCTTCTGAAGACTCATTACCTTACAAGAGAGAAGTCTCAATCCTCCATGAGTAATTCCACCAGGCAAACCTGCTGATTTGCAGCAGTTCTGCTGGACTTCGTGTCTTCTGCCTCTACAATCCATCCCTTGTTTTTTTCAGAGGAAAAAGTGAAAGGAAAAGCAGAGGAAACAATTTCTGGCAGATTTCACGTTTGGTATGTAATACATGGAACCACACAAGTACCTTCCCACTGTAATTCATACAAAGTGCTCCTAGTTCACAAAAGTCAAAGTCTGAGTGAGTGGAAAAAGGGCAATGCCCTACAGAAGCATCCAGAACTAAGAAAAAACTGTCATGAAGATAAAATACCTGAACTTATCAAGGTATACAACTTGCCTTCAGAAACAGGTTTCCACAACTTGTTGAATCACAAGTAAAGAATATTTGTTTATAAAAAGATAAGTCTTAGATTATCCAAGCATTGACACAGACAGCAGTACACCCAGTTCTAGATGGAGCAGAATAAATATATTTACTCTTCACATTGTATTACAGGTTCACAGAGTGACTTGATCTTTCCAGTTGAGGGGGCTAATTCTTTAAAGGTAGATTTCCACAGATACTCCGTTACTGATGAAAAAAAAAAAAAAACCCTAAAAGGATATTTATAAACCCTAAAGAAGTGGTAACCATTTTTTCCCCCTGAGGCTATCATGCAAATAAGGTTTTCAGTGGGCTGCTATTTTGCATTAAATTAAATATGTAAGGGTCACAAACCACTGTTTCAGTTCTGTGATACTGTAAATGCATTTAAATGAAGAGTATTGCTTTCTATTTACACTCGTACCAGAAAAACCAACAGAGGGGTTTGCTCCTTGCTTGATTTTATGGAAGCAAAGTGCAGGAAGTCATGAACAGTCTGCTTTTATTTCTGAAATGCATATTCTCTTTCATTTTGCTTTGAGTCCTACATTAAGAAAAACCCACTTCCACTGTTAAAAATCATCATCAACCAAATAATCCAGTGTTGCACGTATTTTGGAAAATGAATATGACCTAATTAAAAATATAGAGGTAAAAGCACCAGTTGCATTCAGTAATTGCCAGCAATGTTATTGCATGCAGAAAATTGACTAGTATATCCAATATAAATTATTGATGCACTCACATTGACTTATTCTGACTCTGATGGATAGAAAATGTGACACTATTGTAATGTGCATATTGTATTAATAACGTAACTAATCAAAGATAATTTTTAACAAACTATGACATAAGGCTCTAAATTATTGATGGAGAGCAGTTTAGAGATGGTTAGTGCATTAGTTGAATGTGCTCATTTCACTGACCATTTGGTCTGGTCCCATCTGCCACAAGTTAGCTTCCTCAGCTCTCTAGTACCCATTCAGGTGCATTTGGAGCAGCTGGGATATTAGTTCTCTATGGAGAAATAAGATCTCACCATGACTCGCCAATGCTCCCTGCAGTTCCATGCTCCCCAGCAGCCTCTTCAACAATAGGACAAGGCCCTTCTCAGTTCCAGGTCTAATAATTTAAGCCCATAAAACAATGTAACTTAGTCCCTCAGAGAGTCCAACCTTATTAATAAAAAATGCAGGCATACAATTTACATTGTTATAGTGACATTCCTCAATATTGCTTTTTTTTCATTCTGTCAAAAGCTGCTTAATAAAGAAAAGACTTATTCAAGGAACTAATGTGGCCATTTGAGGTAATTGGCCTAGGATTATGGCATGAAAATTAGGAAAAAGTGGAGGCAATGGTGGGAGGGATGTGAGAATTAGGGGAGTTACTCTATTAAAGGAGATTATTTCTTTAATTCTTTAGTTTGTGGAATAGTAACAACCACATCAAGAACAACAGCAAACAAAACAAGCCACACCCAGAATATGGATTTCAAAACAATAAAAGCTCACTTGATCAATTTACAGTTAAATGTGGTAGCATCAAATAAGCCATATACTATTAGCATCATTTAGCAATGGACAGAGAACTAGGACAATTCAAAGCACTAAAACATGTGGGTCCCCATGATTTTTATTCAAGTTTTGTGATACAAATCAGCCATTGTTTATCATGCAGTATTTGCAGACTGTGTCCATTTCCACAGATGTTTTCAGTTAGAAGTTGTTCTTTGTTGTTAACCCTGAAATACCATCTCATGAGGAATGTCAACAAGAAGCAAATGGTTGGAAACTTAAAGAAAACATTATCTGATGGCAAGCAACTTTTGAAAGAAAGTACTTTTCATACCAGTCTTCTCCAGGGGTGGTGGGCAATGACACTTGTTAGCACACAGCTTTGTAGATCTTCAGAACTCCCTTCCACCCTGCTGATTTTCTGCTGTATAATGCCTTTGAGAACGTCTACATTTTCTGAGACCAGTATTTTAGACTAGGCAAGTTATCATTGTGCTAGAAGATTTGCCATGCTCCCACGTGGTCTTCTAGGCTGAATCAGCTGTCCCACCTAAGCAGCACTCTGTAAGGCTTACAATGCCTCTCTGCCTTAGCTAATGCCCTGAGTGCTAAATGGGCTTCAGCAATTTCTAGCAGCAATCAAGGCATGAGTCAGAGGATGAAGTCAGCCTCTGAATGAACAAAAAGATATGTCAAAGCACTATTTGATTAATGTTGCCAAAAATGTCCTTATTTCTGGTTTTCCATAATAAGAGAGTGTACAATTTTACTTGTTTTTCCTTTAGGTAGGCTGCAATTTACAGTCCCCACTGAAACAGAATGAGGTAGGTCTGAAAAAGCAGGGGAAGTATTCATACAGCAAACCACTGTTTACCATAATAACACTGACCCAGCAGACAGTGATGAAAAATATCTGGATTTTTCATGTGGCTCCTGAAAATCAAGGCATGATTTCTGTCTCTATCCTCAGCTCACTTGCCTTTTCTGTCTCTGAAAAAGTAGGAAACACTTCTCCAGAGCCAGGTTTTTGTCCTAGTCATAGGTGACATTATTAAGGGCAACTGAGACATATCACTTCCCCACTTTGGTATGATTTCTCTCATTTGTTATATGTGACTCTCTCATTCTCTCTTTGTTAGATGTGACTAACATATAACAAAGGAAGCTGTGATGAAGTTTCCAGCTTTCCAGCTCTGGTGGCACACACTGAAGATTTGTGTGGCTCTCCAGCTCAGTCATTTGCTGGGGGAATGCTTGGGAACTTCCAAGAACCCAAGCTAGTCTATTTCCCTTTTACTGATGAAAACACCACATTTGGTTCCCCATCCTTGCCAGACGTGACTAACCCTCAGGACTCTAAAAAGTACTTCTGATGAACTGTTTTCTCTGAAGGATTTCAGGCATATAAAAAGCGATGAGATTTTTGGGTTTTGTTTTTTATTTTTAATCTTTTTAAATGATACAAGGAGACTGTGTCCCATGAGACAGCAGTACTATCAAATTTTATCTCAGCAGTGTTCTCACAGGTTGAACACGGCTGTGATACCAGTATGTGATTTTTAGGAAACATGGCACGAAGTACAGAAGGGACAAAAACGTGTTTTCCTACTGCTGCTGGCAAAAGGAGTACTTATTTTGGTATTCTAACTGCTAGAGAGCATATGATCTCCAACTGTTTCTTCCAGAAGAATTAAAAATTGTCAAGTGGCATTCTGCCTTCTTTCTGCATTTCATGGAAACAGCTGGCTAAACTTCTGTGCTCCCTCATCCTTCTGCTGGAGCCTGGTTTTTAGTCACTGGCTTGCTTTTTTGCCCATCTATTTAAACATTGTTTACACCTTGTTAATCTAGGCAGAGTAAGACATTCTGCAAGGTTTTGAAATGAAGCACAAAATTGTGCGGTAGATTTATCAAAACCCACTTTAACAAAGACTGAGATCTGACACTCCTGGTGTAAATCAAAGGGTTTATCCATATTGAATCCCTGTACAATTTAATCCCTGTAAAATTTCACAAAGTCACAACATGAACGGTCTAATTCATGAAAAGAAGCCATAAAAAAAGTTCTTTTTTCCCCTGATCTATTTATTTTATAATAAAATTGTTTGTTCCCATGTCAGAGAAAATTGTGCCTCTGTCTGTCTGCATGCTGCATCCTCACTGAGGAATGCAGTTAGCTTTGCACTGAGGACAAAAAGCAGAAGTTTAGGTTGTACCATACAACATCTCAGAGACTGCAGTGTTACAGGCCACAAAACCTCATGAAAAAAATGGTAGAGTGTAGGCAATGTCTCACCTATGCAGAGTTAAAGATATCCCAGGGAAAGATTTATTTATCCACAAAGACTGTGCAAATTAAGGTACCAGAACCTAATTAGAGACAATGGCTGAAGTGCTCTGCCCTGCCAGTATGGGGAATATGGGCAGTCATAATTTCACTGGTGCTCTCAGCTGCCCTTCCCACTCACACAGTGGTGGCAAAACCATCTTGCCCCTCAGCATCCCATTGCTTAAGTATGGTACATTAAAAAGGTATGACTAAAAATCAGATGTGGCTTTATATGGAGATTTCTAAGCCTCCCTAACACATTTTCTGAAGGGACTTGGGTTTCATTGGCTATAGTTATATTATAATGGGCATATGGACACAAGCCCAGGCTGTGGCATGGGCATTCCATGAGCTTCAGCGCCTGTGGAGAGAAAGCCTGATTCCACCTCCCCCGTACAGAGAAGCCCTGCCCTCCTGCCTGCAGCACTAAGTGCCTTTGTGCAGTTGTCCCAGCCACCAGCCTGCGCACACAGTGCCTTCCAGTGACAGCCCCTTGCTGAATTCGGGCAGTGAACCTGAGCTGGGGGTGCTGAAAGAGTCAATACCATGGGTGGTAAGGACTGAAGAGGGGCAACAGGAAACCCAGGGTGGCTGCAGGGAGTGGGAAGGGGATGCTGTGCCCTTGGTGGTGCTCTGGCCCATGCCCTGCTGAGCAATGCAGCCACTGCCTCTGGCTCCAGTGGATGTGACATCTCACACTAAGGTTATTTGCTGCCTGGCATGTGAGTTAGAGTGTTAATAGCAGGGGAAAATACTGTTTCCTCTTTTTAAATTGATAAACGTGGTGTTATCTCCTGCTAAGTAGCATACAATTATTTCATCTTCTACTTCAAAAGCTTTCGAAAATATGAAAGTGCTACCTGTTTTATTTGGTCAAGAGAGGTGCAAATTTAAAAGGAAGTCAAGCTTTTGTTTGTGTACTATGCTCAGTTTACTCATCTAGAAAGGTGATGCTACTGAGCATTTGTCTGAAGAATGGTTTCTTTGGCACTGCGTCATGAAATATATTGAAACAAGAATATATGTACAGTTAGTGCAATCTCAAATGACTGATTTGTTCTAATGAAATTAAACTCCTCACAAGACTGCCCCAGAACTATATAATGATTTGAAGGGCTAATGCTTGCACTGGGATGTTTACATTAGCAAACAAATCTGGGAAATAAATGTATCCATTTGTCTGCCTTGCAGGGATATTCCTGAGGAGGCAGCTGCACACTGTTTAGTTTCATTGTGTTATTTTGGGTTTAACCAGCTTGGCTTTCTTTTCAGCCATGCTGCAGGACAGGAAGGCTCCATTTCAGTGGTAAAAATGTTGCCTTTTAGCCAAAAAAATAAACATGTCAGCCTCACCAGAGAATTTGTAAGACTACACAGTGCAGCTCTGTTTACAGTAGGATGGACTACAGCAGCTGAGAGCTGGGCTTCTTAACTTCCCTCCCAAGTTCCACCCTGAAAGCACCCTGTGACACCAAGGTGGGTTTTGGTGTGGTAGCCCTGCTGAAGTCACTAAAAACCCATTTGCCAAGTTTAAGTTTCCCAGAAATATTAAACATGAGATTATCTGTGGGTATAAATTCTTGAGAGGCAGCTGAAATTAACTGCTCAAGTAAATCCTGCACTAATCTAAATATAATTGAGATAATCAACACTCAAAATAAACAAGTAAAAACATTGGGAAATCTTAAGCAGATGATGAGGTACATTCAGCAGATTAATTATGTATCCCATTTAGGGACCAAGCTTCAGACTTTAGTGGGGAACAAGAAGAAAAATATCAGAAATATCTTAGGTAGAAATGTAAATTAGTTTTTAAATTAAGATTATGCGTTTGAAATTCAATTAATTTGATGGTTAGCCTCAAGAATCTCTCCTTTAAGAATAGTTTCACTGACCAGTCATAAGCAAAAAAAATGAAGGAAACAAGAGCTATAAGCAGCTGAGAATGTTGTATCTGACTTCCTTTTGATACCAGCTAAGGTGACTGAAACAACTTGGTTCCCAGAAAGGAGGCTAATAATAAATCCTACTTTCAAGTCATTTTTTGACCAACTCCATGTGAGGGCAAACCTTGGAAATGAGATTCCACAGCTGCAAAGACAAGTATAACTGCTATACATCTCGTCTTTTGACTCTGCCAAGTGATATACCTTTCTCTCCTTTATCAGTCTTCAGAAATGTGTGAAATAGGTAGAAAAAAAAGACAAACAAATTCTTATTTTTCATTTGGAAATTGGAGACTGTCCCCATTCTTTACTTCCATTACTTCATATGAAGATGCACCTATGTAAAAACTGTTACATTTTTAAAGAATATTTAGGCTCGCAGGTGCTTCATCTAATTTTTATTTCAAATTTTAAGATGTTTTGAAGAGAGAGAGAGAAACAGAGATCCTAAACCCCTACTAAAACCACTGTCTCAACTCCCAAGATGGTGAAAAGAATGAGGCATTTCTATACAGCTAGCTTAGATATAGAATCTAACCTTTGGTGGCTTAGGTTAAATGAGATAAATCCCATCCCCTGCAAAGCTGTGCTGCCAATTGTAGCTAAATAAATACTCTGTCTAAAACCTTCACTGTGAAGATAAACTGGTGCTTGGAATATATAGGTATCTTTACTGTTCCTTCTTCTCACAAATATAATCATTGTACCTGCCAACCTGCAAGATATGTATATATGTATATATATATTTTCCACTTTGTGTTTAACTACCATTACTGCTAGTAGGAAATGTACATGGTTATTGAGAGCAGAATATACCCGAGTTTCAAGTACCTGAATTATTTTTACTTTGCATGGAAATATGATTAGTTGTAATGAGAATTCAGGATTCAATGAAGGCGAGGTAGCTTAATGGTAAGAATTCAGTGCAGTTTTGCAATCTGATTAACTTAAAATATCTCAACTCATAGCTTTTTCAAGCAGACATAATGGACCTTATTCAATAAGTTTGCTGAATCAGGTGTTACTTACAGAGAACTATTACCATTCTTCTAAAAATAAAATATTTAACTTCTATGTGTTACTATTTGGTTTCTTCTTTTTCTTCCTATGAAAGGAATTTCTGATACAGCCTTGAAATTATTTTATTAATGTTTTTATTTCACTGAAATCAAAATGGCCTGTAGAACTAGCTCCTTTGTGTTCAGGCTTCCATATATATATTATGATAGTAGTAACACAGAGACATTTTAGCTTCCATAAACATGATTTGGAAAAAATAACATAATGAACAAACCATGGCTTTGTAGGAACCAGGAAAGCCATCATCTTGAGGGCTGAGGCACTGAAGAATGGACCTCCTGCATTGTCACTAACTCGTCACATTGTTTCAAGCAGCTTCTCACTCCTCTGTCTCAGGGTTTTTATCCTTAAAATCCAGGCAATGAGACCCAAGTGGGTTGGGATTAAGCAGTCTCAAGTAAAAAAACAGTCTTAGGAAGACCACTCAGGGTTTTGTTGTTTGGGTTTTCTTTTCATTTTACATATATTGTGCATATGTATATAAACACACACATTTGAAACACCTAATAAAGAAATCATCCTTTCTCATTTCCATGTTTAAATGTCAAGACAAAGTCAATACTTGGGTTGTTACCAATGTAGAGGTATGAGGAACGTGTCTTCCACATGTGATGCCTTGTGGTATGCTGTGCTCAGCTGCATACTTACCTGTCTGGGTGAACTCAAGCTGCCTAAACTGTAATTTTCCAGTCTAAGCCAGCTGAACCCGAACACAGCACTTCCTCTCATCTGCAAAACGTTGTTTTGGAAGGTGTAGTGTACTGTCCTTTGGAAACATTTATCTTTCCACTGAGTATACAGGGGTCTAAATGACCCCTGTAGTTTAAAATTAAGGAATAAGTTACAGCAGCATTGAGAAAATAAAACCAGTTTTTAGCTCAAAAATACTTAAAACATAAAAATTATGTGCAAACTGTAAACATGCCAATTAGTTCTAAGTATATAATACATATTCAGCCCCATGAAAAACATGGCTGTTAATATTATGGAATAGCTATGGTTAATTTGGAATGCCTGTTTTTTTGAGAGAAAACACAGATATTGCAGGTAATGGCATGAAACACAGAGATTTCTGATGGAGGGTATGTCATGTGAGAAACCCACAGTCATTGAACATACTGGTAACCTATGCAGAAATACTAGGCCAAACAAATGACTAACGTGTTAGGAATTACAAAAATCTGTCATCTCACTCTATCAGCATCTCACCACTTTTTTTAGTGCTGCTATTTAGTATCAGACAGAAAGCCTATGGAATGTAGAAGACAAAAACAAAAAAAAATTGAAATAATTAAGTTATTCAGAAAACATCAGGACAGGGCAAAATTGTAGTGAAATTTCTATCCATTTTTCCAGCTGTGATAGATCTACTTTAAGAAACCCCAAAACCCACGTAACTGAAAGTAACAAAAAAAAAAAAAATTAGAAACATTATAACCCTTTCCTTCTTCTGCATTAACTGTACAAGAGATTGAATTCTGTAGTTCAGTTCCAAGTTTTGTCTGGGCAAGTAGGAAAGATCACATCTTGACATCACTTGCCAAGCAGCACTTTGTACTGATGAATATAGAAGGTTGGTTGTGCCATTGAAGTCTGTCAATTCTCAGACTATGTATCCGAAAAACTCATCTGGGACTGAAATGATAAAAACACTGAAATCCAACACAGAAGGAAGAAATTTGAAAAAAGCTAAGAAGAAAGTATTGTGGTAAGTGCTTTAACTGCAGCAAGTGCCAAATGGCAATGTGACTGAAACAGTTTAGAGATCATTCCATGACTCTTGGTGCTTGAACAAGTTTAGGGCTATTTTGGATTGTGATCTAGAAATTCATGTCTTATTCCTATCTAGAGAAGTCACCAGAGCTGTTCTGCCCTCACTGGTGATGTTGCTGTAGCCCCACCTTTTAATTTCCTTCACTAGATTATAGTTTTCCTTTGTCTCATTGTCATATATATTGAGAATTTTATGGTTTCAAAAACGGGTTGTCATCAAAAATGATGATTTGTGGAGTGTCTGGGTGATATTTAGGGTACTGTTATGTTATTGTTGTCCATTTTGGAGTCTGCCATAGCTTGTGAAGCTTCCTGCACGTTCAGAGAAAGTCACTTTTCTATTGTCCCTGTGCCATACACACATATAGATGTGTATATGTTTTTAAAATCTAGAGCTTTCAGTGATTGGCTCAGCTAACACCATCCTTAACAAGCTTGTTCTAGTCTATTACTTCAAATTAATTTTTTAAGACTAGAGCATTAGAGAGGATGTCTGCTGGGGCTACAGTTGGAAAGACAAGTCTGAGGGCTAGTTACTGAAATAAAAACAGCACATAAGGGAAGAAAACTGCCTAAAGGAAACATACTGCTGTTCGAAGCAGGCAAGAGGTGGGAGGCAACCTTGTTAAAAAAAAGCAAAAACAAACAAACAAGAACAAAAACCAAACCAAAACAAAAAACTGGGAAAAATGTCCGGATCCTCGAATATCTCAAACTGAAACAGAGGTTTTGCCAATATTAACATATCCTACACATTTTTCTTATGGTTGGCATCTGAGAATTGCTAGTAAGAAACCCTCAAAATTTTCAAATGTCATAGGGTTTGCATCCTGCCTGCTGACAGATATACACTGGGGAGGTGAGGCACAGAGGATGCTGCTGATCTCTTTTGTAGTTGCACCCGTTTATTTGATACATCTGACATGGCACATGGCAGGGAAATATAATTTTGAGTATAGCTTGGTGCACCTATTAAACTTAGTGAGTCAAATTCCAAGTTCCTGGAACATTCCCCAAAGTGGAGAAGTTCTATTTGTAAAATAGAAAAGAATAAGAAAGCACACAGACAACCAGGAGACTGTCACAAACACTCTGAGACTGTATGTGCTGGTTCCTTTTCCTTTTTTTCCTTTTCCTTTTCCATTTCCTTTTCCTTTTCTTTTCCTTTCCCTTTTCCTTTCCTTTTCTGTTTCCTCTTCCTTTCTTATTTTTGGACTTTGAAAGCTCACATCTTAGGTAATATCTACAAGGTAAATTATTGTTTCTTAAAGAAAACAAAGATTCTTCTGTGGCTTAGAGTTCTGGACCTTAATGGAAACACTGTTCAATATCATGAGGTTGTTGGGTTTTTTTAACTGTTGGGCATATTGCTGGTAGTTTGCCAGGATTTGTTTAGATTTGAAATCTCAAACTTTCAAATTTACACCTTCATCCTCATGCTAAATTTGTTTTCTGGCTTTAATAAGTTTCCCACTAATTTAGCTAATACACATCATGCATGTCATTCTTACCAGATTAAAACTGCTAATTAAGACTGAACAATCATTAATATGACCCTCTTGGGTAACTCTATTCTGGAGCAAATTACAGGCAGTTTGAACTTATACTGTCAAAAATTAGATATTAAATAAGATGCCCTCAGGATGACCAAAAACTGGTAAGATTCCTATTTTACTCTGACAAAGAAACATTCCTAGAAAAACAAAACCTGTGAAGCTACAGCCATCCTGCAGTGTGCAATCCTTTGTGGGAGAATCAGACAATCAGAGGAATCCCATATCGGCTCTGTTGGTTTGTGCATACATGCACGCATGTAGAGTTACCTTAAATGTGTACTACTCTCACTCCCAAAAGTAAAATGGGAATAAGTCAAACAGTTTGCTGCCAATTTAATGATCTTT
>VZTT01030485.1:0-12458 GCA_013400855.1 Buphagus erythrorhynchus | reverse complement strand
ATGGAGGGATGGATGGATGCTGGCTCTTCTGCTTCTCCAGCTTTTTCATCTCCATCAGAATAGATGGGAAATGGGGTTTGTGTCCTATGGCAGGACAGGGCTAAAATTGCATATAAGGCTTTGGAGAAAATCAAAGTAGGGCAAGGATAGCATTATAGCCATGTTGGAATGGTACAGACAGGGTTGGAAACACTCTTTCAAAAAAGGCTGAACTAGAGTTCCCTGGAAGAAGTTGGAGAGCTAGGGCAGGGTTCCTGGCAGTTCCTGGAGCTGCAATCCAGGGTGGAAGGGCAACTATTTTGCTGTGTGCCTGACTGGAAACTTTCAGGCAGAGTTACAATTTTGGTTTGGATGCTATTACAGATTGCATTATTTTCGTAAATAAGAAATTCAAACCCTCTTGACTTTGGACTGATGTTTTCAGAAGACCTGCTTGCTCCACAGATGTGCCTCATCATTTTTCTGTTCCTTGAGGTGACCCCAGTGACTGGTGTTTTTCGGGATGCATCCCTCCTGCAGAGCTGTCTGTGGTGTGAGCTGGCAGCCAAGGGTCATGGACTGAGGGATTGAAAGTGATGGGACAGGGCTGCATTTGTGACCTGGTGGGGTCAAATACAGAATGCCACTCGTCACCCAGACATCTAATGAAGAACAGAGAAAGGTATTCCTGCTGGGAAGAAGCACTGCAGGGCAGCTTTTTGGCTTCCTTGTTTCTAATCCCTTTCCACCCCTGGAAAGGGGAAATGACTAGAGTGGAAAAGAGGAGACTAAAATCTGCCTCACAGGAGGCTGTCTAACAGGCATAGCTTGAGATTTAATAGTTTGGATCAAAATGTTTCAGAGCTAGTTTACTTGGTGAACTGCAGAGCTATGCTGAAATGAATCTATTCTTCTGTTTCTATTGTGATGTGGACAGGGAGGTAAATAACAGGAAAAATAGCTAAAATCACTGACTGGAATAGAAAACTTTCTCTCCTAGAAATCCTCCCAGTTGTGTTCAAGACATAAGAGACCTTCATGCTTTATGATGCTTTGACATATGGAGGTACTTCAAATCAAATACTGGCTGGCTCCAGTGATGTCTGTCTGCTGAAATGATGGGTTTAAAAAGACCCTTGTTCACAAGAAATTGCATGTGCTCCATATGCCAAGGGACTCCTGCAGGGAGGCACAATTGGTACAGGGATTCCACCTATTTTGCTTCAAGGTCCCTTTAGCACTGCAGCAGCTGTCCCAGAGTGTGAGGGCTCTTGTGTTACACCAGCTCTCAGCTACAGAGGAGTTCAGAGCTTCTGGCAGAGCAAGAATTGCTCTTGCTGTTTTGCTTGGACTGAGCAAAAAAAACCACTCAATCCTCCAAAGCTCTCTCATATGAACCAGAGTGCTGGACATGCCTTTCTTCTTGTGCTAAGAAAAATAGAAATGGTTCATCACACTGAAGCCATGACTGGTCCAGCCCACAGTGGTTGTTAGTTGACTTTCCTGCAGGGATTTGGCTCCCAGCTCTTCCTTAAAGCCTTCATATGGGAATATTCAGTTTTCATGAGCTTTCAGTGGTCTCTGACCAAAGATCCCCTTAACTATGACACTACCCTAAATATAGCCCCCACCCCACTGCTGGAGGATGCTGGGGTGGGAGAAAATAGTGTCCTTTCTTTTAAAGAAGTGCCCCAAGATGTGGGAACCATCTGGACTTGGCAGGCTGCTCCCAAGGCATTTGCTGTTTGTTTACCTTGGGACTGGCTGCCCCTGGCAGTTGTTACCATCAGCCTTTCTTATCTGTTCTTTTCTATAATAAACACTGGAGCAAAGGTTTGGAATTAGTCACTTCTGAGGCACTGCCTGCTTCCCTTTCCAGCTTCTGTCTTATCGTCTCATTTTTGGACTCCTGAGCCTTTTCCACTTCATTCTGTGCCTCTTGGTTTTCCCCTCTTCTCATTGCACTGAGATACCAAAGAGCTCTTTAAAATTCCTGGTAGGTGTGTCATTTCCAGGGCTGCACATCCCAGGAAACTGCTGCCTTGGGACAGCTGTGTGCACTCACAATGCTCTTGCTGTGTGCTACAGAGATTTTTCTAGCTTGACTCACCTCATCCAGTGGATGAGTTTGATGAGTTTCTGACTGATGCCTGTTCAGTTGAAGAGCCCACAGATGCAGTGTCAGGATCCTGAGAGCATTCCAGGGGTCTGGCACCGTGTCCTGCTCTTTGGTACAGCATTAACCACAGGGCAATCAGTGGTTTGAGGGAATGCAAACACAGAAAGCACCTCCAGAATACAGGTGTGTGGTCCTCATCTGGACTGAGTAATTTGAGATGGTAATCTGGAGATTGAGTGGCTTTGCTTCCACTTTGAAATTCCCTGGTGATCTCTAAGCATTGTCATGATGTGATCTTGCTTCTGACAGTACTGTGGAGAGGCACTGATGACCAGCCCAGGGTGCAAGGATTTCCCTCTTTCTGTCTGGTCTCATCTCATTTTAAAAATACACAGAGCTATGTATTTCACTCCACACATGCAAATACAGTTTCCTGTCTACCCTTGCTCTGCCCACTAAAAGCCAGTCATGCTTCCCCAGGGGACAGCCTGCCAGGTGAATGCCACTTGATGTAAAACTTATTTCAGTGCTGCCTCTGGAAACTGCCAGGGTGACAGGGTGGGATCAGGATTGGAGAGCAGCCCACGTTCATCTCACTGCAGCACAAGGGCATCCAGTGGGGACACAAATCTGTCAAATTCTGTCTGGATTTGCTTTGGTGGATGCTAGACCATGTCATCCATGCCTTGCCATAACATTCCCTTCTCTCTTATGCCATTATCACCTTAATGATTTATAGCTGAAGGTGGAAACTTCGACTCTGGATCTGTCCCTGTGGTAGGGTGGATTTCTTGCAGTGGGTGAGGGACACAACATTCCTGTTTGGGGAAAGATTTGCTGATTTTTGGCTGGAGAGGATTGCAAACAGCATCCCTGTGGTTACTCTGCTGTGCTGGAGAGGCTGTAACACTTGTTTGGGGTGGCAGGGGGCTGCCATAAAGGCTCACCTGTGGTGTGTGTGAGTGAAAGCCGTGCCTCACACCTCCTCTGCTCAGTTCCATGTCGAAGGCAAGTTTTCCCTTTCCCTGTGCCCATCTCCAGAGCTCTGCTGTGAGCGTCTCCTGCCCTCCCAGCCTGTGCTGCTGCTCTAGTGCAGGGAAATCTCCGTGTGCTCCACTAGACACTGAACCAAACAACCAATACATCTCTTATAAACCAAGGAATAGCTTGTTTTGGTTACCAGGGAGGTTGCCAAGTGCAAATTCAACCTGAAATAGCGATGAGCTCATCCCTGGAGCAGCGTTGGTGCCTGAGCAGGAGCAGCCGGATGGAGAGGGAGCCAGGAATGCTCTCTGCTCCACCCACTTTGGGATGCTGTGGGAGCTGTTTTGCCAAACAGCTTTTGCCTGGTCAATGAGATCGTGCAGGGGATGGTGCATGAAGCTGGCTGCTGAGACAAGGATTTACAATTCCTGGAAGTATGGCAGTGATATTCCTCGTGGGACCGTGGGCTGGAGAGCCTTGGGGGTGGGTTCAGATGCTGCAAGGGTGGCCTTCTCTGCCACTCCCCCTATCCAGGAAACTTCTCCCTGTGGAAGGATTGTGGGGAAACTGAGATGCTTGGCTTGTAGGTAAGGGTTGGTTGTGAACAGCTGGTGAGACAGGAGAACTGACAGGCCAAGCCTCTCCCTGCTGCTGCTCCAGGGGCTGGAGCAAGAGCTTGGAAAAACCTCACCCTCTTCTGCAATATACCTGGGGCAGGAGACCGAAAATTTAGACTCTGGCATTATTTTGCCCTGAAGTGGCCACAGTTTAAGCAGGTCAGGACTGGACTTTTGGAGTCACCTCCTGCCAGGGCACTGTGGGAGCAGAGATGTCATTTCTGAGATGATGGAGGAGGCTCTTGTGGAGTGCCAGCTGTGCCTGAGAAGGGCAGGATAAGGAGGCTGTACTGCAGTCCTGGCAGCCCAGGAAGGGCTCTTGCATCCTCCTGCACCTTTCCCTGCTGGGACAGATGTTTCCAGATGCACTTCATTCAATGGACTCATGTTTTGTGAAGAATTATAGCTTTCAACTGAAAAGCTCTGTCTGTAGCAGGGAGTACTGCCTGTCCCTCTGCAGCAGCAGGAGGGAGGCTGACAAAGCTGTGGCAGTGGTCTCTGCTTGGGTTTGGCTCCCCATTGCTGAATTATCAAATACATGAAGTTGTGTGGAAATACATGAGGACATCACCTGGTAGCTGTCTTGATGAAGCAATGCATGAGCCCCTTACCAGAGGCCCACTGATGGATTTCAGCAAATCTTTTAAGACATAATAACTAATGAATGAAACCAGGGAGCAATTATCAACAGCACATATACAACAAAAGCTAAGCCCCTGAAAAGTGATCTGTGAACCTACTCACATGATAAAAAACATGACCCTTACTTTGGATTAACTTCATAGCTTTCTGAAACAAGGGGTGGAGGTTGCATCTATAAAAAGAGATTGGTTTCAGCAGGGGTATTTTGTATTTTGGAAGCCTTTTATCATAATTTTACTATCATGAGAGATCTGTAAATTATGTGTTTGTGTAAGTCCCTTCTAGGGCTGTGGGTTGATGTTTTCCAGTTCTTTTCTGGAGCCATGTGGGAAATGCTTTGGTGACATGACCAAGCCACTCAGGCAGCTCTCAGTGCCACCAGTGCATTCAGACATCAGTTTCAGGAAAATCTGGTCCTTGGAGCAGTCTGGCATTGGGAAGACTTACAGCTGAGCGAGATGTGGGTGAGACAGAAACAAGTTCACCTTTTATAGCTGCAAGGTGGGCAGTGCTCTGGTGTGCCTGGGCTGTCCCAGTGGCTGGGGTTGAGTCCCTGCTGTGCAGCACAGCCCTGTGCCCCAGCCATCGTGACCCCAAACTGCCATAACTGAGCTGGGCAGGATGCTAAAACACTTTAAAACCTACAAATGCCACGTGGAGCATTTTATCTTCTGTTTTCAGCACCTCTTTGGAGATGAGACACTGCTTGTCTGATGTGAATTGTTTGCATGCAGTGTCTGACCTTCCTTTGTGCCACCTCTTTTCTGTGGGGTGCAGCACATTTGGGAGCAGGACAGGCATCCCTGCAGGTCTTCCCTGTGTCCTCCCCCAGTGTTTCACCTTCTAGGTATCAAGGTGTGTTTGCCTTTTGGCTGTGTCTGAGTGACTGAACCCACTGCTGCTCTTGGCAGATCCAGGACCAAGCCTAACCTTGCTCAGCACTGGCACAAGAGCAGTCAAGTCTTCCTACCAGGCATCCTGCTAGCACAGCTGAGAATTTGTCTCAAGGGGTATAACTTTACCAAAGGGACAGCAGAGTCCTTGCAGGAAAAGCCCTCCATGATTTGGAAACCTCATCCTCTCCCCATTGTCCTGCAGCATTCCCAGAGGGACACGGTGCTTGTGGGCTCTCATGAAATATGGTTGCACAAACTGGTTTTAAAAGAAAGCAAACCACTGTTTCACATCTGGTTTAGCTTTTTGACAGTTTTCTCTGGCATTTGTGTGCAATTAGCACTGCTTTTCTGTCCCATGGAGCCCATTCTCTAATAGCTGGATGTGGGCATTAGTTGCAGAGCTTGCAGTGATTGTATTGAGAAGGGCTGTTTCTCTTTGCTGACTGTGTTGCTCGTTGTCCATGAATTTATTGTCTCTCTGCTACTTGAAAAAGAAAACAAAATAATTTTTTGGGCCTGAATCCAGTTCCAGAGCTGGGGATGGCTTAATCAAACACACAAGCACTTTTACCAACTCCAGTTGGTTTATTTCTGTTTAAAATCAAACACTCTTCTAAGTATCTCACTTTTCTTATTCTGAAGTTTGTTTTTAATGAACGTACCCTCACATAGACTTTGCTCATTCTCCTAGCACTGGTAGAAATGCTGCACCATGCAAAGCTGCTGTGAGGCTCTTGGAAGAGCACAGGAGAGGAGATCTTTCCTGGGCTCTGAATGCCCTGGCCTGGTGGAAGAAAGGGATGAGGGAATTAAATTTAGCAGTTTCAGTAACCTCCCCTCCCCACCCTCCTTTGGCCCAAGCTGTCTCTTACCAAGTATTAGTGAACTGATCTTAACATTTCCAAGGGACTAAAGGAAGTCAAATTTTGCTAGGTTACCAAAAAACTAGAGTGGGAGTATGCTGGGGAGGAGAATTCCCTGCTTCCCTCTCCAGAACAGCCTCTCTCCTGCAGATAATGACACTCAGCTGGGATACCACAAACCAGGGCAGGGCTCTGAAAACCATTCTGGGCTGGGACTCTCTGGTTTTGGCAGAAATTGAAGCCTAACCCTGATGAAAGATTTAAAGTTATTTGTTCCTTTTTTTAAAGGAACAAATGTGTTTTACTGGTGTTTTCTAATCGACCTCACAGGTAAAGCTTTCCTGTGCGGTCCTTGCCCAGCTCTGATCTGACATATTTCCAGAGAGACTCAGGATCCTTATCACTTTATGAAAAATGAGATTTACATTCCTGTATCACACAGGCACTTTGAAAATATTATCCCTGACTCCAGAGAAATGGCTCATACATTTTAATGCTGTTATTAGAAATTGAATTGGCAACACTTATCCTCAGTGGAAATTGCTCTGCAGCTTGGGGGAAAATGTACAGAGAGCACTGGTGGAGACTTCAGAGAGCTCTTGTCATCTTGAGATGTGTGTGCTTCTGGTGCAGTGTGTCTGCTGAATGAGAAGAGCAAGATTTGATATATGCCAGAGAAAGGGGGAAGCACAAGTCCATGGGCTGAGACAGCAGTGGGGCCTAAAACATCCCAAAGATCTTCTGGGCTTGAAAGGGAGAGCAAAGTGGTGGGGAAACATGGGCTGCTCTGGCTTGTGTGTCCCAGGGTGTTGTGGAGATGTTGCACACAGGTGCTTTATTTGCTGTTTTAGTAAGTGTAGAGAAAGTGAACTGGATGAGTGCTGCCTTAAACTGGCATGTGGGTGAAGTGCTGCTGAGGTGACCAGGTTGGTGAAAGAAGCAGCAAGGAACTGCAACCAAGAAACTCACCCAAAACAGGCTGCTTTTAGAACAAAGTCTTTTTAATGGTGAATGAACGTGCAAGAACTGGCTGATCTCTGCTCCTTTCAGGGGATGTGGCCTTTGAGAATCACTTCACACTGGGCTGCAGGACATCAGGTCTGGAGCCTCTGAGCTGGCAGCTCTTGCTCCTGAGAGTGGAGGGAGGAAGAGGGGCACAACTGACAAAATACTCAATGTGATGCCAAAGCAACATTTGTGAATCTGAAGCCACTCCAAGGTGAAGAGTTTCCACTTCTCCTGCCCTTGTTGCTGCAATCTGGCCCAAACTTCGTGGTGAGTGTTGGGGTGCAAGGAAGTTGACCTCTTCTTCCATTTTAAACTGCACTTATCTGAAACTGGAGGTTAAATCAAACCTTCCTAAAGCAGAGGTTTATGAAAATAACTCTTGAGACTAATCCAACCCCTTAGGCCTCACTGGAGGAGACTTTGCAGCTTTGTTTTTCCTTGTAAAGAATGCTGAGCATATGTCCTGACAATTAGTCAGAGTGCCCAAAAATACCCCTCAGCCCTGCAAGCTGATCCCCTTCAGCTCCTGGAGCTGAGACAGACACAGGGCTATGCACTGTGGGGCTTTGGGAAAGGTTATTTTTAAAATGGCCACATAACAAGGGTGATTTGGTCGTTTCAGCCACCAGCTCTGGCTATCAGCTGAGGGTGCAGACAGCCAAATGTTAATCTTGCTCGAGGCAACTGTCCTGCCCAGGGTATTGGGCTGCCTCTGCTGCTGAAAGCATGTGCCAGTGCTGGCTCTGTCAGCTCTAAATCAGTGCTGAGGGTATGGCCCTGTGGCCTGTGCCAAGTTCAGGCAGTGCTTTGATGGTGTGCTGGATGCCAGGGAGTCTTCCCAGCTGGCATGCCAATGCTTGGAAGGGCACGTCCTCATCAAAGAGGTGGCCTGTCTTCACCCTTGGCCAGCCCTTTCCTGAGGGTTTTGCTTTGCCCTTCTCTGACCACCTGAGCTGAAGTTTACTATCCTCAGTGTCTCTCATGTGCTGAATTTCTGGAGAATGTTGTGCCAGAATCACAGTTCATCCACAAACAGCCCTTTCTTCTCCTCCCCTGAAAATCAAGATCTGTAAGGGGAAATACCAAGGCTCCTTGGTGCCACAGAGCTCTTCTGGTGTGGAGATTTGGTTGGCCACTGTCCTGTCTGGGCAGAGGATGGAGATCTGCAGAACCATCTGCCCAGCAGCTTCCTGGGAAGATAGAAAGCTAGATTATTTTGCTAGAAAACATCCAATGGAAAGCATTCCCAGGCTTTGGAGGAAGAGCTTGGGCACAGCCTGCAGCACCCACCTTGTGAGTTTTCCTTGCTGCCAGGTCCTGTTGAATGAGCCCAGGAGGGTGTCAGGGGATGCTGGAGTGTGTGTGTGCTGTAGCTGATGTCTGCTAGCTGTAATTTCAAACTCCTAGTGGGTAGATTTCCAAGGAGCAACCCAGCTTTCAAGCAGTGAAGCAAACTAGTAGCTGAACTTCCTTCCATGAGCTCTACAGTCTGTTTAACCTCACTGAGACAGAGCATTGCCCAGCCAGCTGTTGTGCCCATGAGGAGGAATTGGGAGCTATTACAAGTGCAGAGAGCCTGATGGACACTGAAATACTGTTGCAGTGATGGCTCACTCAGTACTTGGTGAAACCCTGACATGAACATTTATTGTGTAGGTATGGCAGGATTATATTGCTGTGCCTGTTCCTCACACCTCATCTGTCCTGGGAAACACTGCTGTGCTGCCTGGCTGGATCACTATGGTATTTATTTGACAGGGACTTGAGTTACTTTTCTCAGCTCTGAAGCCAGGGCTAAGCCATGAGGGGAAAGCTGTGACTGGCAAATATTTGCCTCATGTTTGGCTTCACTAGTCATTCCCCCTGCATGTGAGTGCAACTAAACTTGAACAAAGAAAGACCTAAAGTTGGCCAAGATGGCCCTAAGGAGCTCCACTGCCCCAGGTGTGAAGCTTTGGGGCAATAAGCTGGGGAATAACTGAGTTGTGGTGCAGCTGGTTGGCCCCATGGCCATCACCTGGCAGAAGTGACTGAGAGCCATCACAGCACTGCTGGGTGGGTCTGTGCATCACCCACTTGTAGGGCTCTGGGGGAGGAAGAGGTCAATGCAGTATTTGAAGATTTTTAGCCCAGTTATGGGCCTGGTGCTCTTATGAGGCTTCTGAATCATCAGACCAGTCTTGGGTGTACATATGGACCTGTGTCCCAAGAGGAGTGGAGGAAGTCTTTGTCTCCCCTTAGGGCTGTATCACCTTCATGGGCATGTTCACACCTGTGGTCTTCATCCTGCAGTTCATGAAGGGGCACAGCCTGCAGAGCCTCCCAGAGCACTGCCCGCACACTCACAGCAGCAGACATGGGACACACAGCTGGGAAGAGAAACACGGCTCATGTTTCAGCAAGTGCATTTAAAGACTAAGACATCTGTCTTTCTAAGAGATTTTTAAAAATCTTCATCCTTTTGGGGCTGTCTCTTTTTGAGTTTGCATTGAAGGTCTGATTCTAACTGTTGGGACTACAGCAGGCACTGAACATCCTTGGTCCTGGAAGATACAGCCTTGGCATCTTAGCTGTAATGCAAGAAAGAGGAACAAGGATAGGAGGGAATTGACTTTATTTTGAAGTTGATTCAAAACCAGCTCTGCCCAGCACCTGCTGCAACCTCTCCTCTCCCCAGTCTTCTCTGGAGCCTGGGGCTGCCATGGGGCTGTGTGATGCCTGCATGCCACCACACTGCCATAACCAGGATGGGGAACAGGAGCTCAACAAAGCTTTGGGACTACAAAGCAGCTCCTGATTTATGCACAGGCACTCCCCCCAGGGCTCAGTGTCACTTGGCTCTCAGCAGCAGAAAGAGCTCTGCCATGTCAGCAACAGGTGACAGGAAGAAGTGCCAGTCAGGAGTGTGTGTGGAGGGGAGCCACAGAGCAGATGGCAGCAGGGAAATAAATTTGGAGCTGCCATGGGAATAGTCCTGGAAACAGTCCAGCCTGTGGATGGAGGCAGATGGGAAAGATTTGGTTTATATCTCTTCCTGGTTTTGCTTTTTTCCAGGAGCCTTTATTTCCAGCTCTGTTATCTCTTGACCATTCCTTCCTATTACTATGCCCTTATCCCCTTTTTCCCCCTCTTCTTATCCTGTCTTCTTTTCCGCCTTTTGTTCTTACTCACACTATATCTGAGCTTCTGAATGTTGCCCACCCTGCATCTGCTTCCTTATAAATCTATTCCCAGTTCCTCTACCCCCACCTTCACAGCTGATCTAAAAATCTTTCCTTGGCACTGAAAGGCTCAGCTCATCACTGTGAGCTGGAGCTCAGCATGGAAGAATCCTGACTTTGCCACATCTTGCTTCTTTCCTTCTCTACTGTCCCTCTGAGCTGCTTCCCTGAGAGCACCATGGGCTCCCCTGATGCCTGGGGTGTTCATTCCCCTGTCACTGCAGTGATGTCCTTGCTGGTTTTGCTCTGGATGTGGGCACATCCTGGCTGTCTCTGCCTTGTGCTCCTGTGAGTGCCTGTGGGATGATTCAGGGGTGCTGAGGCACATCCTTGTACACAGAGCTGGATTTGAGACTTCCAGAGCATTTGTGGGATACTTCAAAGAGAAACTGTCCAGTTTTGAAAGGATGAGGTGGAAAATTCCCATTCTGGTTCAGTTGTGACTGTGTCATGCAGGGTCTCTGGCTGGGGGGACCAGGGGCCATCATCCCCTGGCAGTCCTCTCCAGATAATCCACAAACACTGGATTTGATCCACAAACACTGGATTTGATCCACAAACACTGCTCTGCAGTGCCTGCTGCCAGTTCTGGGAGCAGGGAGCATGTTGGATACTGAGTGCTGGGAGAGCTGGATCAGCCCCCAGGGTCAGTCCTTGTGCCAAACCTGTCTGGGATTTCTGTGCCACTGGAGACTGCTGCCTCCTATGTCTCTCTGATGGATCAGCTACAACTGCAAAGATCTTTTCCTTGTAGAGAGCTGTATCTGTGTCCCCTCTCCTCTCAAACCCAACTCTCTTATTGGTGGTCTTCCTGTAAACTTTATCTTTATACTAAAGCAAACAAAGAAACGTTNCCACTGGAGACTGCTGCCTCCTATGTCTCTCTGATGGATCAGCTACAACTGCAAAGATCTTTTCCTTGTAGAGAGCTGTATCTGTGTCCCCTCTCCTCTCAAACCCAACTCTCTTATTGGTGGTCTTCCTGTAAACTTTATCTTTATACTAAAGCAAACAAAGAAACGTTTTTTAAAAATTGTTTTATTTCTGCCTCAGAAGAGCCAAGGAAGTTTATAGCTGAGATATGTTGGGCAGGAGTGCTCTGTTGTGGGAAGACACATGCATGCAACCTGATACACGTAAAATAAAATTTAAAAAGAAAACTGATCTGGCCTCAGGACAGGAAGGGTAAGGAGCAATGTGGGACTCTCATTTTATGGGGAGCCTGGTGAATGGCAGTGTGCTCTTCTGTGCAGGTGCACTGTGCATTGCCAGCAGCACTTATGGAGCAGGAGGCACAGCATTACTTGAGGAGGTGCACAGGTGCTCTGCTGCTGGTATTTACTGCTGCTTTCTTTGATGATGGTGACTAATAGTTCATCAATGCCTGGCTTAGAACAGCTCTCTTTAGGAGTTTCTGCCTGTTGAACGACAGCAGGATGTGTGAGCAAGCTGAGAGACCCAGACCTTTTCTGGCAGGATTCTCAGGGCAAGAAAATACTCTGGAAATCACAACATGAATCATTTGTTTATCCCAGTGGATGACACTATGCCCCAGCCATGCTGCTCTGCAGCTGGGTGGGATCAGTGTGTCCAGGGCAGCTCCCTGGAAAACCTACAGGACAGGTTTAATGTTAAAAACATGACATCCCCAGCCTGCTATGCCCTGCTGTGCTCTCACTGGTGTATTTGTAGCACTCTTCCCTCTGGGACCTGTGGGTGCCTGGTGCACAGACAAGGGGTCAGGCAGGGCTGGCACAGCTCCATTCTGGAGCACCCCCTCTTTCCTGGAGGTGTCTGCTCCTTGACACGTTTCATGGACATTGATGTCTCTCCTTGGCACTTGTGCTACACCTGCACCACCGTTGTGTTTAATCACCTGGGCTTGGGAAGGAACGGGAAATTGTCCAAAGTTATCTGCCTAAAAACAGGCAAGAAACCAAGAGCAGCAGTAAGGTTGTTCCACTCCTGCTGCTGGACCAGGAGGCCAGAGATTCAAACAGAATGGCCTTTTAATTCAAGTCTGCTCTGGGGGATCAGCAGGGGCTTTGCAGAGTGAGCTGTGCCAGGGAGCTCCACAGGCATCCACAGGTCTGCATCTTCCTGCTATTTTTTGGCCAAACTTTCTCCTC